>JAIUZE010003281.1:0-21333 GCA_022085475.1 Heliosperma pusillum | reverse complement strand
AACTAGAGAGAGAAAGCTAATTAATTAGTGCATAAGTAATTAATTAGTGATAAGTGTATTTTTTAATCTCCCAAATCTCAGCCATCCATTTCCCTCATCCAATGGCTAAGATGAGGACTCAAGGACTCTAAGAATATGGTGGACTCAATTGAACTAAGCTCTATATATATATATATATATATATATATATATATATATATATATATATATAGAGGTGGGATCTCGTGAGTTTGGTTCTTACGGTAAGTTGGTACTCACAAATATGGACCATTAGATTAAGGAAATAAACGGCTGTGATTAAATATAAAAATAAAACCAACTCAGCAAATTAAACAAGCGTGCTTGCGGGTCTTATCTTAGACAAAATGTAAGGAAGCCATTAAATACTATTATCCTCCTCTCTCTCTCCATAAAAAAAAGATCTGGGGAAAACAACATTTTCTCTTCATTAAACATCGATTGTTTAGCTAATCATATATTCATCAGTTTTTTATTCAACTTTGGTATTGAGATCCGGCATTTGGAAGGAAATTGTTGTCGTTGACGGTGCTAGGATTGTTTAGCTAGTTTTGATGAATTGTTGATTACCTAACAACTCCAAGACTTAGAGCATGCCAGCACTCTTAATGTTACTCTGTAATATTTAAGAAAGGTTACGGTGTACAACACTTGACATCACTAGTGTTTCTTTGTCTTTATTATTCACTTAGGTATTTTCTCTTCATTAAACATCAATTAGCGAAAGGTACACTATTGTGTTACGATACAAGATTTGGGTTGCATAGACGAGATAAAAGATCAAATAGCTTATCAATTTAAACTTTTTTTGTTTTAGTATCTAGTACGTGTTAATGGGGTAACATTAGAATAACACAAGAGTAACACCTTTTCATAACTGACATTAGAATAACATAAGAGTAACACGGAATAACAATGGGGTAAAATTAGAATAAAAGTAACACGTAATAACAACATTAGAGTAACTCTTATGTTAATATTTTGTTACCACGTGTTATTACAGTGTTACTCTTATATTATTTCGGTGTTATTATTGTGTTACTATGTTGTTACTACGATGTTATTATTGTGTTACTATGTTGTTACTCCGATGTTATATTTGTGTTACCGTGCTGTTACTCTGGTGTTATTCTTGTGTTACCGCACTGTTACTCCGGTGTTATTCTTGTGTTAATGTGTTGTTACTCTGGTGTTATTCTTGTGTTATTGTACTGTTACTCCGGTGTTATTCTTGTGTTATTGTACTGTTACTCCGGTGTTATTCTTGTGTTATTGTACTGTTACTCCGGTGTTATTCTTGTGTTATTGTACTGTTATTCCGGTGTTATTCTTGTGTTACCGTGTTGTTACTCCGGTGTTATTCTTGTGTTAATGTGCTGTTACTCCGGTGTTATTCTTGTGTTACTCTTATATATTTATTTTTTTACTTTTTTTTTGTTAACACGCGTTATTTCAGTGTTATTCTTATTATTTTTTTGTTACTACGTGTTATTAGAGTGTTACTCTTATGTTAGTTTTTTTTTTACTTTTTTTTTTGTTATCACGTTTTATTCAAGTGTTATTCTAGTGTACTCTTATGTTATTTTTTTAGCTTTTTTTTTATTACGTGTTATTCCAGTGTTACTCTTATGTTATTCTTATGTTACTCCAATGTTACTGCGTGTTATTTTGGTGTAACTCTTACGTTATTTTTTTAAAAATTTTTTTGTTACTGTATGTTATTCCAGTGTTACTCTTACGTTATTTTTGTACGGCACTTTATTTCAGTGTTATTCTAACGTTATTTTTTTTTTCTTTTTTCGTTACCGGTTGTTATTCCAGTGTTACTATTATGTTTTTTTTACCTTTTTTTTTGTTACCATGTGTTATTCAAGTGATACTCTTACATTAATTTTTTTTACTTTTTTTTGTTACGGCGTGTTATTCCAGTGTTACTCTTATGTTATTTTTTTTACTTTTTTTGTTACCATGTGTTATTCAAGTGTTACTCTTACGTTATTTTTTTTCTTACTTTTTTTTTGTTACCGCGTGTTATTCTATTGTTATTCTTACGTTTTTTTAGTCTTTTTTTTGTTACCGCGTGTTATTTCAGTATTACTCTTACGTTATTTTTCTTTAAAAGTTTTTTTTTTTGTTACGGTGCGTTGTTCAAGTGTTACTCTTACGTCTTTTTTATCTTTTTTTTTACGCAATGTTATTCCAGCGTTATTCGTACGTTATTTATTTTTATTTTTTTGTTACCTCGTGTTATTCCAATGTTACTCTTATGTTATTTTTTTTACTTATTTTTTACCATGTGTTATTCAAGTGTTATTCTTACGTTATTTTTTTTTTTACTTTTTTTTGTTACCGCGTGGTTTTTAATTGTTACTCTTAGTAGTTGTCGCAATTTTGAGTCACCACACCAATTCCATCTCAGACAGCCACCATCACCTGCGAGTTCGCTAAACGCCAGTCAACTTCTGAATGAACTCTGGCGAAACCAGTCGATCTTTTCGTCAACCTTATTGTTACGCATCTTTCTCTCTCCTTCAGTCTTTTCACTTTCAACTGCAACGATCTAAAGGAAAAAAATCGAATAGTCAACAGAGCAACAACATCAAAATGGAGCACAAAAGAATACGACTTGACACTTAAATTTTCAGATTCACAAATAGGGGCTAAAGATTTCTTGTACATTATAGCAGCTTGTACACATGTTCGTTTCATCAATTGCTGGACAATGTGTCAATTTATATGTGTACAGGAATCTGCATTTATAAGAATAAAATCCTAAATTTGCACTATTTTTTTATCTTATTACCACTAAATCACTAAATCAAACCAAGATTCAAATAAATCACAAAAATGAATACACGTGTAATTTGAGGTCATTAGTTAATGTAAGATCTTAAATATTACCTTAATTTATGATATCAACATCAGAAGGTAATCACAAAACTGTAATTTTGAAAAGAAAGGAAGAGATAATACACTTAGATTTGATGACACTGAAGCATGATGTAACAAGACAAATAAATTGACTCATTGAAGATTTTGTAAGAGACCACTGAGCTTGAAGTTTGATTGACGGAGAAGCATAATTTCGCACCTTATCGACAATTAATTTGCTTCAATTACTGTAGAACATTAGATTGCAACTTTTTGAATTATAACATCGATTAATGTTTCAATTAAAACTAATTAAGATAAATTTTGTAAGTTTGTTCACGAAATCAAAGAATTGATTGGTGTTTGACTTCCAATATGAAATCAACAAAATCAAAGCAGACGTAAAAAAAACAACAATGTATGAGGTAAAAAAGTTAGAGGAAGCTTGATCTTAAGAAATTTCTTGTAAAATACAGGGAAAAGACAAAATAGAGAGAAACAGGCCAAAAAAAAGAACAAAAATGCAGTAAAAAATGGAATGAAAACAAAATATATGGAAAGAATAAGAGGAAAAGAGGAAGAAATAACCTGAAATAGAAGGAAAAAGAAAACAAAGAGCAAGTTAACACTGAATTGCCTGGAGTAACAACACAGTAACAAAGGAGAGAGAAAGGAGGAGTAAATGGTGAACTGATCGCAAAGAGAGAGAAAGAGAATTAGAAATTATGAAGCATCGATTAAAGGAATGAGTTTTTATATTCATACCAAAATACAAAATAATTATCAATGACAGGTGGAGTTGATCTAGACCATCAATCTTGTATAATCCTATGGTCTAGATTTGTGAGGACCAACTCACCATAAGACTCTCAACTCACAAGAACCTAATTCTATATATATATATATATATATATATATATATATATATAGAAATTGAATCATGTGAGACACCCTTCTTAGTATGAAGCGGCTGGACACATTCTAAACCGTTGGATCTAAAAATTGTAGGCTCACCAGATGATGCCACGTGTCACTATATATAGACCATAAAACCCAATCTTTCCAATTTTCAGTCATTTTTCATTTCTCCACTCTCTCTCTTCTTTCTCTCTCTCTCTAAACGGTTTCTCTTCATTTTTCATCGTCTTCATCCTCCGACCGCCATTAGGTACTTTCTCTTCATTTTTCATCGTCTTTCGTCTTCATCGTCTTTCGTCTTCATCGTCTTCATTTCGTGTTTTGCGATTGATCTAGTTAGTTTATGATAATCGTCATTTATTTCTCTGCTATTCATTATCGTCTTCATTTCGTCTTCATCGATAATCGTCTTCATCGTCATTTATTTACTGCTGTTCATTATCACACTCGTCTTCAATAATTTATTTCTCTTCGTCTTCATCGTCATTTTAATTTATTTCTCTTCGTCTTCATCGTCATTTATTTACTGCTATTCATTATCACACTCGTCTTCAATAATTTATTTCTCTTCGTCTTCATCGTCATTTATTTCTCGTCTTCTTCAATAATTTTCATCGTGAATGTGAATCTGAGAACTTGTTTTGTGAATGTGAGACTTTGTTTTGTGAATGTCAGACCTTATTATGTGAATCTGAGGCTTTGTTTTGTGAATCTCAGACATTATTATGTGAATCTGAGACCTAATTATGTGAATATTAGACCTTGTTTTGTGAATCTGAGACTTTGTTTTGTGAATCTCATACCTTATTATGTGAATCTCAGACTTTGTTTTGTTTTCTGTCTTGTTTTGTTAATTCTTATGTATTACATATACATTGACACCTATGTGTGAATTTTACAGCTTCTTTTGTGAATCTTACAGCTTCTTGTAGGTTACTTTCTGGTTTCTAGTACTTATACATAGGCAAATATGGAAAATTGGTGCAAGGGGTGGGTAGTCAATATCTTCGAAGAAGATCGAGCACTTTTTGGCCAGAATTATGTAAGAGAAAAAAAAGAGGCTATGGCTTTCTCATTTGATCCCTTAGTGAATGTTCAGCTCACTAACTACCGTTATCAACCCCAAGTTGATGTGTTCAACAATCAAGATCTAATGAATAACATTTTCAATCGAGTTACTTCTTAGCATGATAAGGCAAACATGGCGTTGGTCTGTAGGAATTGGTGTCAGCTTTTTCTCATACACCCTAGTGCACCGCTCATTCAACTTGCACATGGAACTTCTCTCCATATCAATGATGTCAATGGTGTGAGAATTACTCGTAGGGGTCATAGAATAATTTATAAAAGATGCAAGTGCTTTATGACTGAAAATATGGGAGCTCAAGTTCTCTTGCATAGTCAGCAAGAGCAAAATCATTTCCAAAGAGAACACCTTACCGCTCTCGATGATACTGCACTCGCACACGTCAATGAGTTGCTTCATTATTTATCTCTGCCATCTCCGGACGTGACATAGCAGTTGCTGTTTCAACCGAGTTATTAACTCGGGCAACCTTATCTTATATGAATTTACCTCTCTTGCTCGATCTATAGGACAGCTGCTCAACTTTATCATTTTTGTAATTAAATGTAATCTATAGGCAGCGTCTTTTGTATCAAGGCAAACTTTTGTATAATTATCTAGTCGTCTTTTTACATTTTGGATCTTGTACAACATTTGTATAATTATCTAGTAATGAAAGTCTCTTTTCCTTATTTTGGATCTTGTACAACATTTGTATTATTATCTAGTTCTCATGATGCCACATAATTTGTGAATCTGAGACCTTAATATGTGAATCTGAGACTTTGTTTTGTGAATCTGAGACCTTATCATGTGAATCTGAGACTTTGTTTTGTGAATATCAGATCTTAATTTGTGAATCTCAGACCTTAATATGTGAATCTGAGACTTTGTTTTGTGAATCTGAGACCTTATCATGTGAATCTGAGACCTTATCATGTGAATCTCAGACTTTGTTTTGTGAATATCAGATCTTAATTTGTGAATCTCAGACCTTAATATGTGAATCTTAGCCTTTGTTTTGTGAATCTGAGACCTTATCATGTGAATCTCAGACTTTGTTTTGTGAATATCAGATCTTAATTTGTGAATCTCAGACCTTAATATGTGAATCTGAGACTTTGTTTTGTGAATCTGAGACCTTATTTTGTGAATCTCAGAACTTATTTTGTGAATATCAGACCTAATATGAAGAGATCAACACCAGCTAGCTCTACTAGTGAAGTATGTCAACCAACTAAAAAGAAAAGAAACTATAAAGAGCGATTGCCGGTGTTGAGGACCCGGATGTCTCCAGCTGGACTTTACCACTTTCTTCACAATGAGGATATTCCGCTATCAGAGAAACAAATTCAAGCTATCCAAGAAATGGGATTTGGTTTTCTATTGCTTCTTCAAATAAAGAAAGTTCCGGGAAGCTTGGCATATTGGCTTGTTTCGAATTATGACCCGATTAAAGGATGCTTGTTGGACGGGAAGCTTCCGATTTTAGAGGAAGATATATATCTTTCCCTGGGATTACCAATGGGTCAAAATGTTGTCATTGAAGCGTCTAATGGAGATAAGTGCCCTGTTTATCTGTCTGTTTTGGAGAAGTTCAAAAGCCAATTCGGCAATGATTCCATTGATGTCAAAGACATTCTGGCCAAGCTCCCTACACAAAAAGAAGGCGGAGATGATTTCAAGCGCAATTTCATCATTTACATTTTCTCCGCTCTTTTAGGGGGGGTTGTAGGGAATCAGGCCAGTTTGAAACTTCTTAAAAGTTTGGCAAACACCGACTCGATCTCTGATTTCAACTGGTGCAACTTCATCAAAAGGAAGTTGGCTGACCAAGTTCAGTCTTGGCAAAAGGAAGAGTTTGAGACCAAACAGGTGAAAGAAAACTGGTTTGGTGGCCCAATTATGGCCTTGGTTTTTGTTTATCTAGACCGGTGTGTCTTCAAATCACGCCTTGTTAGTCGCCAGTTTCCGACACTCTCCACCTGGACAACAGAAGCTATATTGAAGAGAATTAATGATGAATTGAACGACAAAAATTCTAAGACGAGAACTTTTGGCAGGGGTTCTGTTGAGCCTCCACTTGTAATGAGTCAGCATATGCCACATGCACCTTCTCCGCTTCTTAAAATTGACTTTCGGCAGACTTCCAAAAGTCTTGGTGCTCCTTCTTCTGAACATCAATCTGTGAAGCAATCTGAACAACAACAACCTGAGCAACAACAATCTGAACATGCTGAAACTGCTGCTCCTGCTGCTCCTGCTGTATCTAGCAATTCAGGCAGTGCTAGTGAGTTTGTTGATAAATTTGCGGAATCCGCAAAGGTCTTGGCTCAAGCCTTTTTGCAGTACAAAAGTCTTGCTAGCCAAGCTCCCAGCAAGCTACATTCCTCACCAACAGTTGATAAACTAGTTGCAGCTGCGGATGGTATGGCAAAAGGTTTTAGGTTATCCCAACAAGAAAAGTGTGGGAATGAGGATAATAGGAAGCATGAGGATAATGGGAAGACTGTGGAGGAGAAGGAGATTGTGGATAATGAGGAGCATGAGCAGAACGAGGAGAATATTTTGTCTTGTAATGTTGAGAATATTGCCGAGAATACGGAGAGAATTACTGGGTGGTCTGAGGCTGATTTGTTGGCGGCACTGGAGATTATGGATGAAGCCTTCCAACCAATACAGCCACATCATTCACCACCAAAACCAGAATGCCCATCATTTAGGCTCCTACCGCTTGATGACCATCTTTTATCTCAACCCGAAGAATTTTTATCTCAACCTCAACCTCAACCTCAACCTGAAACCGAACCTCAACCTCAACGTCAACCTGAAACTGAACCTCAACCTGAACCTTCCACATCTTATGGTGAAGCTAATCAACCTGAATCTGATCAAGCCGAACCTGAACCTGACCATTCTGAGCCCACAGTGGAAGTAGATCTAGTTGATATAACACAAACTCCAGCTGTTTACACTCGTCGAGGTGTTCGTGTGAAGACAGTTCGTAACAAGAGGCCTATAGTTCCAGCAGAAGTCTATCGATCTCCGTATCTCCAAAGAAACACTAATATTCTCAAGGATTTTACTCAAGCGGAGAAGAATGTATTGGATTTCATCCTTGTGGAATCACTTGATGAAAGGTATTTATCTTTTCATAAGTGGTTAAAAATTACATTTTCCTGATTTTTTTCCTTATTTGGTACATCTCAGACGTTATTTTGTGAATGTCAGACCTTGTTAGATGAATCTTAGATGTTGTTATGTGAATCTTGGACCTGATTTAGTGAAACTGTTAGGTGTTTTTGGTGAAACCTGAACTTACTGCTTAATTTGTGAATCCTGGAGCTTGTTTTGTGAAACTGGATGGTGATTTTGTGAATTTACTTAAAATGTGTGTGTGACCTATGCTTCCAGGGAGATTCTTTTCAAAAGTGAAACCCAGACATTGACAAGGAGGCAATTGAAGAGTTTGGTTGAAGGTGATCAAGTATCTCCCTATGTGATAAATGTTTGGTGTGAAATCCTAAACAGTGGTGAGAGCTTGAGATCACGGGATTCTGCTTGTCGATTATTTGTGCCACATTCCACTGACAGTGTTAGTGTTTTTCTTACTACCCCTTCTCTATAACCCCATTTTACATGGAGTTCAGTTATAACCATTACTCACACATGATGCTAGTTTTGTTCCAGTGTCTGGACAATGTTGATGTTGCTGCAGCGCAATTAGTAAGTCTTTTATTTGGTTTTATTATCTGTTCTTACGTTTATTTTTAAAATATAGATGAGAAGGTGGACTTGTCTTTTTAATTCAGTGCATTTTTTCTTCTGTTTTTCAGATTTTGACTCCAATCATCGCTCCCTCATGCCCACCATTCTTGTTTTGTTTCGATCTAAGACCAGAATCTTGCAAATGCCAAATCATCCATCCCATGAAAGACATATCTGTTGATTAGACTCCTTTTTATAAACCCACGGTACGTCTCTTGTATCCACTTTGGGACTGCGTTCTGAGTGTATGACCTTTGTAATTTCTCACACTAATTACTCTTTTGTTCATACAGCAAGACAGGCTCATCAACCTTCTTCAATCAAAGTTGCCATCACTGACAGGCCTTACCTCGATGGCAATGCCTGAAGTGTTTGTCCCAAAATCAATTCTGAAATGCAATCAAATTGATAATGGCCTCTATTTGCTGAACATATTGGAGACTTACAAAGGGAACAAAACTAATTCTCTAATAACCGTAAATACTGTAAGTTTTCTTTTCAACATCTAATTTAATTTTTATACATTTGCACCAACTTTAATATTCCACAGTTTTTTTGAAACCTTTGGTTTTTTTTTTTGCATTAATAGGAAGGTCAGCTCAGGCGCTTTGCATTGAGGGTGTGCCATCAAATTGCTACATGTTCTGGGAACCTATCCAAAGAAATAGTCGAAAAAGATGCACTAGAATTGAGTTCCTATCTGGGACTACCTTTCACTGACAAGGAATTGGTGACTTGTGTTGGGAGAAGAACAAAGGCAATTGCACAGTAATGTCATACTTTTTCTTTGATTTTTTTTTAAAAAAAAATTTGAGAGATATATGTACTAATTGCATTTGTTCAATAATTAAGTGAGGTTCTGGTGTCCACTCCGTGGATGGAGGTCACTAGAGATGCGTTGCAGAGCCTTACATCGCGTGGGCTTATTATGGATCAGGTAAATATTATGCATGTTTCCTTATTTGGTGAATCTTAGACCTTATTTTGTGAATCCTAGATCTTAGTTTGTGAAACTAAGTTGATTTCGTGAAACTGGATGATTCACTCGATGTCTCTTTTTCCTAACACAATTTTATTTTGTAGATCATTGATATTGTTGGGATTAAGCGCACAGTGGGTAGATCAAATGTGCTTTACTTGCCAACAACAGTATATGTGAGCGTCAAATCCTTTAGACGTTGATATTCAAGTATTTTGCATTCTTAAATTTGTTTCGAAAAAATTGTACAAATTGCCTTTTTGTGAGATGCAGGCTGTTGATGCAGAGACTAACCCGAAGATTTGGGGTCAATACATAAAGCCCCAATACATTCCAGCTGATGGTAGCCATATCGACATGGTCAGTTCTGCTATTCATTTTGTTATTTATTTACTGTTGTTCACAAGTATTGTTGATTGGTTTCTGATGTACATTTACTTTCTCAGGTTTTTATTCCTTTCCATTGCAAGAAGTTGAAGCATTGGTGGGCTTGTATCTGCGACTTAAAGCAGGGAAAGAATTTCATCCTTGACTCTATGCAAAGTATAAATGTGGATGAAGACAACCACCAGGCCTCAGAGATTGTATGATTTTTTTCCAAAATATTTGTTTTTAATCTTTTAAAAGTATACCCCGAAAATATATTTGATCTTTTATTGCCTCTTTCTTTTCAGTTGTACAATGTTGCAACAATTCTTGGAGAGGCTTACAGATCTTTGCTGTACATGCACCTTAATGAAGTTGTCAATTTGGATGTTCCACAACAAACAACAAGGTATGTCAATCTGGGTTAGAGTTTGTTTTGTGAATCTCAGACCTTATTATGTGAATCTGACGCTTTGTTTTGTGAATCTCAGACATTATTATGTGAATCTGAGAACTTGTTTTGTGAATCTAAGACTTTGTTTTGTGAATCTCAGACCTAATTATGTGAATCTTAGACCTTATTATGTAAATCTGAGGCTTTGTTTTGTGAATCTCAGACATTATTATGTGAATCTAAGAGTTTGTTTTGTGAATCTAGTTATGATTGTGGAGTTTTTGTGCTGAAGTGGTTGAGTGCATTAGATGATCAAAGTTTATGGACGAAAAGTGACTATTTTGAGGTAAGTTCATTAGTCTACGAAAGTGACTATTTTGAGGAGCATGAATATATTTCATTAATATACGTCACTCTTTGCAGAATTTTCCAGAATATCGAAAGGCTATAATGTTGGAACTTCTCAAATGGGATAAAAATACGAAAAGGTACACTTCGTTATATTTCATTAATATACGAAAAATGACGTGAATTCCATTCCTTCATAACTTTGCTGAATATTTCGTAATTAACTTTGCTGAATATTGTACTTGTTTTTGTTTGTGTAGGTTTTCACTTATTGATAAAGCCAAGAAATGATCCTTCAAAGCAAACGTTAATCGAAGGAATTTTTGTTGAATGCATTGTATTAAATTTTCATTGTAGTCTAATTAACATTTCCAATTAAATGTAATTTAAGTTTCCAATTTCAATATTTGAGTTTGATGACCATTACTTTGCAAGTCGCAAACCAATGTAAGGGCCATATCTATGTTCATAACAACCAAATGACAACATGGCTAACAAAATCCAATAGATTCATATGAAAACGATTGACATCAAATTCTGTAAAAATAAAATCATAATCATAATAATCGACATCAACACCGTAAACCATTGAAAATGAAGGAAAAGGATAGGATTGAGAAGTTGGCCTAGACAACCCACTGTTAATTTTAAGCAACACTCTTCTTCGTGTTCTTCGTCTTCTACCAATTCATATTAAAAGCTCTGACATTCACAAAATAAGGTCTGACATTCACAAAATAAGGTCTGACATTCACAAAATAAGGTCTGACATTCACAAAATAAGGTCTGACATTCACAAAATAAGTTTCAGACCTTCTATGTTCAAATATCAAGCTCTAAGTTTCACAAAATCTTGTCGAAGTTTCCCAAAATCAAGATAAGAGAAAGAGTTAATCAAAGTAAACGTAATAAAACTTGTTCTCTTTCCATCGTCATCATGCTCACATCGCCATCATTCTCTACACTCTTCTTCTTCCTCTTCTTCTTCTTCTCCTGATGTATCACCCTGTTAAACAAAGTGTCACAAAACAAGCTCTAAGATTCATATTAAAAAGTCTGACATTCACAAAATAAGCTCTGAAATTCACCAAATAAGAAAAACAGCAAAAGTTTCAGAACTTGTTCACAAATCTAGGGCTAAGTTTCACAAAATCTAGTCGAAGTTTCACAAAATCAGGAGCTAGATTCACATTTCAGAACTAAAAAAGCAGAAGTGAAACTAAAATCACATACTTGATCTTCGGGAGGAAGCTCTGCAAAAGCATTTGGACAATTCCTTTTATCATGGTGTGACATACGTTTACACTTAGCACACAACCTTTTCGGTTTTTTTGCCTTCATAATTGCCTTATTTTTACCACTCACCAATCTTTTACCACTACCCTTATTCTTAGAGACCTTAGGTGGTAGGATCTTGACTTCTTTTGGAATCTTGCAGTTCAGAAGGACCTCCAATTCCTGTTCCTTTGTCAAAGGCTTTGGGTTTGGCTCCAACTTCTTTCGGAATTCTCTAATTAGCTCAGCAAACTCACTCAGATCGGAATCTTCTTTAGTTTTTAGGATACCAAGAGTTGCATATATCTCAGACCAGACACGAGGCATTCCAAATTTCTTATTAGCAGCAGAATCGTAGTTTTCCAGAAGGTTTCCGTTCGAATCATGAACTGGGTTTCTGAGTGCATCCTTTCTCCATCTACGCAAGATGTATTTCTCAGGTAATTCCTTAAACTTCGCTGAGCAAATATAGATGATGTGGCTGCATAAAATACCTTTCCTTTCAAACATTTTACATGAACAACTTACATCCAGTGTTCTCATATTGTACTCAACCGCATATCTCTTTCGCTTGTTCGCGTCCTCAACCATTGAAACCTCAAAGTTAGTTACTGGATCTGGTGGGGTATATCCACAGACACTACTCGCATTTATCGAAAACTGAACCTCCTTTTGGAACTCTGGGAACACTTCATGCGTATAGACCCTCACTGCTTGGTCCTCCCATTTTGACCCGAATTTTGTTTCAGTCATTGAACTATCGCTCTGTGCTTCAAGAAGCTTTAGATTGTGCCTTTGTTGGTCCATGGCACTCTCAAATCTCATCCAAAATTCCACGAGAGTCCCATATTTATTTTCAAATCTCTTGAAGAAGCTATTCGTACTCTCTGATCTTTGTGTGGTTTTTAAAATGTTTCCCATTGGCACATTCCTGAAATAAGCGGGTATCCACTGGTCTCGTTCTGCAAACTTGTCAGTCAACCATTTATGTCCTTCTAACGAGAACTCACTCATGACCTTATCCCAATTCTCTTCAAATTCCTCAGGCTCTATGTCGTCATTCCAGACAACATTGTTCAGACGGCTTAAGAACTCAGTTTCTTTGCAAATTTTGCTCCCAACCTTGTCTGTTACTTTTTTCATAATGTGCCACATGCAAAAGCGATGTCTAGCTATTTTGAACACGGCTGCAAAATCACAAAATCACATTATCTCATATTTTCAAGATCATTGTTTAATCTCATATTATGTCATAATGTGCCACATGCAAAAGCTATGTCTAACAAATGATGTCTCTCGATTCACCAAAAAGTATAACTAAATGATTCACCAAGTTTCACAGAACAATGTCTAATATTCACAGAAAAAGGTCTGAGATTCACCAAATAAGAAAAAGAGTAAGAACAGGTGATTTTAACCAAGTTTCACAAAAAAGGCTCTAATATTCACTAAACAAGGTCTAAGATTCACCAAATAAGAAAAAGAGTAAGAAGAGGTCATTTTAACCAAGTTTCACAAAAAAGGCTCTAAGATTCACTAAATAAGGTCTGAGATTCACAGACAGACCTGGAACTGCAATTATTATTGCTGGGTCTTGGTCAGTGATGATGTAATGTGGTTCTTTGCCACCCATTATTTTCAAAAATTGCTGAAACGCCCAAATAAATGCTCCATCGTCCTCATGGTCTAAAAGAGCACATCCAAAAGTTACCGATTTCTTATGATGGTCAATGCCAGTGAAAGGCGTGAATTTCATGTTGTATTTGTTTGTCCCATATGTAGGATCAAATGAAAATGCATCACCAAACAATGCGTAAGATCTCTTGGACACCGCATCTGTCCAAAAAAATCCTTGTCAAAGATCCGTCACTATCCGTTTCATAAGCAAATTCCAACCCTTTCGTTTCTTTAAGGGTTTCCAAACGCGATATGAACATTTGTCCATCCTTACAGTTAAGTAGACACTTCACATTCCGTTGAAAATTCTTGAATTGCCTAAGGGAAGCTCCCACATTTTCAAAACCCTCTGCTTGCTCCTTCCATAAGTTGTATGTTAAACTAGGCCCAACATTCACTCTCGAATTCTGGATAATCAACTGCTTATGATATGCTTCCAGTTTATTTATATTTTCTGCAAGTTTCTCGAATTCCCTATCTTTCACCGGAGTCAGTGGGTGATTGTGACCCTCGTAGAATAGTTGAATCTTGTACATGCCTTTTTCGAACATGAATTTGATCATCGCTTCACACCCCCACCTTTTAATCTTGGTTATCCTAGTACCTGTTCGCCTATTAGAACTCTCAGCCTCATCTCCACCTCCACCCTTTTTCGCGCCGGTTTTAGCAGTTGATTTTGTCTTCGTTTGTGCACCAGCTTGGGGAGGACGTCTTTTCCTCTTATTAAAACCTTCACGATGGCAAACCATGACTTTTGTTCGAATAATACCATCATGAAACCTCTTAGTTGAAGACAGCCTTCCTTCAAACCCACAAGCAATAGCATAAATTTTGTAGAACATAATCGCTGACTCTAAGTCCACAAATGTTTTGCCAATCACCGGTGTAAACTTCTCTTCAATCCTACTTATCCATTGCTCACTACCACACGGTGTGTAAGTTACCAAAGTAGTAGGCGTGGAAATAGTTGGCATTGTAGGGGTTGTTGAGACAACAGTAGAAACCTCACCATCCTGACCAGAACTACCAACATTAGAGCAAAGATCCTCACCACAACCGACACGAGGCGTCACACCACAACTGACCAGAATTAGAGCGTTGGAGTTGACATTGGAATCAACACCTAAGGAGATAAAAGGTTCAACAAAATCAGATTAACAAGAACTCAAACAAGCTGTATAATTCACAAAACGAGGCCTACAAGATTCACAAAATAATAGACACAGCAAGTATCAAGTTTCATAATATTATCTTTTACTTTCACAAAACAAGTTCTAAGTTTCACAAAAAAATCTCTAAGATTCACAAACAATAGAATAGAGCAGAGAAGATGATTTTAACCACTTAGCTAGTAGTCAGTTTTATAATATTATCTTCTAGGTTCACAAAACAAGCTCTAAGTTTCACAAAACAAGGTCTAAGTTTCACTGAACAAGGACTGTGATTCACAAAATAAGGAAACGAGCAAAGTACATGATCTTATTAATTTCGATCAAGTTTCAGAGTATTATCTTTTATATATTCACAGATGAAGCTTCAATATTCACTAAACAAGGACTCAGATTCACAAACTTAACATATGAATCCATAAAACACAATCTATGATTCATAAAACATTAATCAGCGTAAAAAAAAAAAAATACCTATTTCAACCGTTGTATTATCAGCAACTGTTGCGATATCTACAATCTCCATAGCAATTACAGCTGCAAATCGACGAAAATAATGTAATAAGTAAATCGCAAGCCTTTTATCATCAAGGAAATATCAATCGATCGTTATATCATCGATTTATGATCGATTTAGGATTGAATTAACTGGAAAATACCTGGAAATCTTTGTCTTTGATTGATTGATGGAATGATCAATTACCTACAGCTGCAAATCGACGAAAATAATGTAATAAGTAAATCGCAAGCCTTTTATCATCAAGGAAATATCAATCGATCGTTATATCATCGATTTATGATCGATTTAGGATTGAATTAACTGGAAAATACCTGGAAATCTTCGTCTTTGATTGATTGATGGAATGATCAATTACCTAGATGAATGATCAAAAATAAACTTATGCAATTGATTGTTGGAAATCTTCGTCTTCTCTCGAAAATTTGAATGAATGATCGATTGAATTACCTAAATTTATGCAATTGATTGAATGATGCAATTAACAAACTTATATGATTGATTGAGTTACCTAAATTTATGCATGAAGATATCAATCTGTGATATTATAAAGATTTTATGAAGATTTTATGAAGATATATTTTTTGTTAGTTTTTAGAGAGAGATGGGTTAAGTGTTTTGGGCTTTTTATTTTTTTAGAGAGAGAAATGATTTTGGGTCAAATGAAAAGTTAGGAATGACCCCAACAATTTTTCAGCCCAATGCATATTAGAAATTAGGTGTCAGTCCAACAAAGTCTGAGATTCACATGATAAGGTCTCAGATTCACAAAACAAAGTCTCAGATTCACATATTAAGGTCTGAGATTCACAAAACAAACAAAGTCCAAGTTTAATGGATGAATTTGGTGAGGCTAGCCGCCTCGCCATAATTAGCTGCCTCACCGGATCCGGTCTCTATATATATATATATATATATATATCTCTGTATATATATATATGTCTTATATATATATGGTATATATAAGTATATGATATGTATATATGATGTATATATATATATATATGATAATATATATCTATATATATAGTATATATATATATACATATATACATATATATATATATATACATATATATATATATATACATATATATATATATATACATATATATATATATATACATATATATATATATATACATATATATATATATACACATATATATATATATACACATATATATATATATACATATATATATATAATACTTTAGTCTTTATTACAATACTATTCAAGATAACTAAGTACAACAACTCGTCTCATAAACTCTAGACTCTGCAGCAGTAAACGTGACCATCGACTCATCGCATCCCAACCATCCCCAAATGATCAAGAATATAAACCTGTAATCTATCTTCTCCCCATCCCTCAATGGATCATCACAGTTTCAACAACAAAGGCGTCAGTATGAAAATATGACAATCAATGTACAAGAGAACAAGAGTAATCAATCGAGTAAAACAAAGCGGAGGCCCACCGCAGCAGTTTCCTCAGCAGCATCAGGTTACCATCACCGACCAGTAAAACCACCTATTGATGCCAGACCGCATCACTGGACATCGATAGCCTCCCTTACCGCAGTGAGAGTTCCCGGAACATTAATGTGCACATCCCCTTCGCAGTGGGAGAGCTACGAGAGCCAAACTCGGGGTGTGATCCGTCTCCCGTCGGATAACCAAAATAGTAACCAAGTAACCACTCCAAAATTCAAACCCGAACTCCATAACCATCATTAATCAAGTAACAATCATCATCATCAAGTACCAACCTCACAATAATACATCTTATCACAATGATTAACATACAGAGTACCGAGTAGGTAAACCCTACCTTTAGTGTTCCTGCACATAGCCGTCATCCGACGCAAGATACACACATGTACAAGCATACAAGTCCTCCGTATGAACCTACGAACAATATACAACTTCTATCACAACTATGGTCACTAGTGTCAATAACAAACTATGAGGGTGATACTTACTTAATTCGTAATAAGGCGGTCTCGCTCGCCGCTAAACTCCTACGGCGATTCTCTAAGGTGGTAGATTCCATCGGTGGTAAGGTTTGAGAGATAAGGGGAAACTAGGTTTAGGTTTAGAGAGAGAAAGAAAGGTTTTGTAAAAATAATAGTTAAAGTCGCAGCCTCCCGATATATAATTAGCGTGGCCTAACTCCGTCACACTCAACCGCGTATAAGGGCACTCGGTCGAGTAAGCTTCAATCGGTCGAGTGTCCATAGCACTCGACCGAGTACGGTTTACTAGGTCGAGTACTGAAAAGCTAAAAACCGGTGTCGTTAATTCCAATAATTAGCAAGACCAAATAACAATTTATAACCTTAACTAGACTCAAACTATCCTCAATAAAAGGGTAGTTAGCGTAAGTAAAGGTTCGAACCCAAGAGAAGACGGTAAAAGAGTAAGTTAACTACTAAACTCTAGATAAACACTAATTAAAGATTAGACACTAATTAAAACACTAACTACCAAATTAATTCACTAATTACTATTAATAAAAAATAATGGATATTTATAATGGACAACTTGAATTAAGATATAAATGAAGAAATTGAGCTGAGATGGTAACATGAAAACATCAAAGGTATGAGCTTTTCTAGTCTAAGCAATTAAACAAACACCTAGGATGCACTAAACCGATATGATACAAACACTTGAAGTAATTCTCCCAAGATAAACCAAAAACTATCAAAGATGACTTCTCTTTAACGTCCCCTTCATAAATTTATTACTACTTCCAAAGAAACTAGTTAATGTGAACTAAAACACCCCAAATCAACCCTTTGTGTAACACCCGCGAATGTACCCTATTTTTATATTAAAAATATTAGACGGATACTTTTCAGGGAAATTTTAGATTTAGTCTAGAATTTATTTTCCCGTATCTAATTTAGCAAATCCGAGTTCGTATTCGGACTTTACTCGAAATTCCGTGTGAGTTACGCCTTAAGGCGCTTTTGGGCTTTTTCCATGTTTTTCCACTTACTTACCTTATACCCCCCTAAACCCTAAACTCCCTCATTCTTTCCACTTACTCCTTCTTCCTCAACAAGTAACCACCATAACCCTAACTCCATTTTTGATCAAGCTCAAGATCATCACTACTCCTTCATCCCTTGCTCAAATCCGCTAATTTTTGTCATAATCTTCCCCTCTCATCGTCCTCTATCTTAATTGGTAATAAAATTACCGTCTTTCTCACTTTTCAATTTATCCGTCTTTCTCAAAGGTGAATTATATTCATCTTTTGTTGTCTAATTGTAGGTGGAGACCTTTAAGACCTCGACAAAGACTACTACCTAGTAGAGGAAGACCTAGACGAGGATTGAAGACGCGAAAAGGTAACGGTGAATGGTTACTCGATATCAATACGTGTTTTAATGTGTTTTTGATGTTAGTAAACGTATTTAGGATAGGATTAGTATTCATAGAATTTGTGTTTGTTGATGATGGTTGTTGTTTGTTGATAATTGTTGATGATTATTGATAGTTTATAGTAATTATTGATGGTTGTTGAAAATGGATGTTGATTATGTTGTTCTCGGGTAAGAGTTGTTCCCAGCCGGCCGACCTGCCGCCGGTCAGCCGACCGGCTGGGGACGCAGCAGAAGTGAAGTTGGTATTTTGATGTTGTGTTGTTCCCAGCCGTGTGCCCGGCTGCCAGTCCCCCTCACCGGCTGGGACCTCGCTGTATTTTGGACGATTTTTGGTTTGTTGATGAAGTGGCAGCCAGGTAGCCGGCGGCCGGTCCACCTGGCCGGCTGGTACCCTGCTGGAGTTCTTTTTTTATTCTTTCTCAAACCTTCATTTATAATAGTTTGTGTGGTTCGTTTATCGTATAAATTTACGTAATAGCTTTAAATATTCATGTTTAGAATATATGATATCCCATTCGCTTGTATCGCATGTTTTGTGACGGTTTTTCATATATTCCCCTTTGAGTCGGTTTTACATATGTTATGATTTGAGCACTAATTGTTATGTGCTTTGAACTCTCAGCTCATTCCCCGGCTACCTCCTCGCTCGTTAGACTGGAATGTCGGAACGAGGAGATGTATCCGTAATGCTTAATTGCATGTTTTAGTAGGCATATGACGACGTTGTTGGGAAGCGAACGCTTTGCGTTGATCGACCCGACCGTCAATTGTCGTATACTTGCGAGGTGGTGTCATTGCATGTAGCGTACCGCTTGTTGATCGTGCTTGTCGCGAGCCCGATACAAAGATAAATTACCCAGACTAGGCTAATAACAATTTAATGTAATTAGGGAAGTAGGGGTCGATCCTCAGGGAGAAGGTGTTTCCTATAGAATGTGAAGTGTCTCGCAATTGGGTTTTATCTAATAAGTTTCTGGGTTTTGGAGTTATGATGTCTAAACTAACAAAAGGCATAAATAAAAACAAAATAAAAGTAATTGAAGATGAAAGCAATAAAACAAATGATGAATTGACAATAATGGAAAGTATCTAGGGAAGTAGGTTCATACATGTAGATTGACATTTTGATGTAATTGGATTTGGAACATGCAAATAATTCATTGTGAGTTCGTAAGAATGATGTGTTCATTACAATCATAGATCAGATGGTCTAGCAGGCTTGTAGCGATTTACTAGGTCTTAATCCACCGTGTCATGCTTTGTCTATTCAATTCTCGTATCTCTACCTTGGAAAAGAATTCCATTTTAGTCAATGATTTCCGGCCAGAAATTGTTAACTATTGTTATAGTCCAAACATGCATAGACAGAATGTTTTATAAGCACAATTTCTTTTATCCAATTATCGTCTTTTAATCAATCTAACATGGCCACCCTACACCCTAGAAAGGTGACTACTTATTCATGACGATATCTAAATCTAAGATGATATTAACAATGAAAACTAGGATAGACATGTTTATTTGGTTTTGACTCTTTATATGGCGATAATAACGACGCTAATTGACAATCTAGGAAATGAAATGACGATTATAACAACATGAAAATGAATCTAAGATAATATGTAAAGAGAATAACAATCAAATAGAAAGCAATAAAGACATTAAACGAAAGATAAAGTAGGAATACCTATATGACGATCAACAACGAAAGCGATAACAATAATAGAAAATCCTTGCACATAATAATCGATCCACCAATTACAACGCTTGAATCACACAAAGGAGATTACAAGGATGAAATTCTTATTGATCTAAGCTAATGTTTTGATATGGAAAGGACAGAAATAAACTAAGAACTAAAGACTAAAGAAGAAGAAAATGAGAGAAGGGAGGCTAATTCCCCCTCCTCATAATCTAAGGAGAAATGTAAGAAGAGAAGAGAAGAGGATGTGAGATGTGTGGTGTTGTTTTGAGAAGAGGGGCTGGAGCATCTATATATAGCATTAGGGTTTCGTGGAGAAGAGGTCGAGCATTAAACATATAGGACAAAAATAGGAAGTTGAAGCATTTTTGCTCGAAGCAGCACACTTACCCGATCGCAGACACCCTTACCCGATCGGGTAAGTGGTCATCTAGAAGCTTTTGACTAATGTTTCATCTCCCTTTGCTTTGACTTGACTTCCAACATCCCCCTTGACCTCTTGAGTCGGGTTTGTTGATAGGGTTTGATGTAGAGCGATGAATTCTTCGCCTAATTGATTGATCTTCCGACAACTGCGACATCATCTTTACTTCTTCTCTCTTTTGAATTAGTGAACCTTCTTGAAATGCCTTTCACTTGGTCAAGCTTGCTTCTTCAAATCGTCGGATTCTAGGAAAATGCTCGGGAATATAGAAAAAGGGCGTAGAAACGTCACTTTCCCTACAAAACAGGTTAGAACATAGGAATTCGCCTAAAAGACGATATTAGCTCATGAAGCGGCTTAACAAAGTACAAATGACATACAAAACCGAGCTAAATTGGGGGTTAAAACCATACAAATATTCACTTATCAAATTCCCCCAAGCT
>JAIUZE010003280.1:0-38971 GCA_022085475.1 Heliosperma pusillum | reverse complement strand
AAGCAAAAAGCCATCCATGCAAGCAACCTGTTCATCCATGAAAAACATGAACGCCACAGTCAGTGGGGAGTAACTCCGGGTTCTCCCAGCCATATCACATTAAACGTACATAAAAGGAAATACAAAAGAGAAGCATGCAATATAGATATACATGTGAGTTACAATAAGAATATATAGGCAATTCAATATATATAATGATAAGAGCATATGGAATACAAATCCGAATCCATCATGTTATTCAAAGACTCGGGGAAGACACTCTTAGGCAACCGAATACGCTCACTAGGGCTTGCATCTCACCGTTAGCGGTATAAGTTTGATAAGATTGAGACTCGACAAACAAACCATGCCAAGTCATGGTATGACCATGAATAATCAATCATGTAATCAACCATCCACACATAACAATACAATGACGACCTCTCTCACGGTAAATGAAATGCACTAGCACCGTGTACATGGCAAGTATGATTAACAGGCATCCACGGGAGAAAAACATTCCCTGAACGCATATACGATTCAATCCATTTCGTATATGTAGACTAATTTCCTCCTGGTAGGAACGACGATAATAATACGGTTCCTAATCTAAATCTGGCCAGACTCCTAGAATCGCATTTTCCGGTTCGACAAGCGATGACATTTCGCATCCAAGACTCGGTCAATCAAATGACGCCGAGTACCCCAAATTCGGTAGCAAAAATCCACGAAAGAGGCGGAAAAGAGCTCGAGCCACATAACAAGCGGTACGCTACATGCAAATAACACCACCTCGCAAGTACACAACATTTGACGGCCGGGTCGATCAACGCAAAGCGTTCGCCTCCCAACAACGTCGTCGTTTGCCCACTAACACATGCAATTAAGCAGTAGGATACATCCCCGTTCCGACATTCAAGCCTTATGAACGTGGAGGTAGCCAAGGGAATGAGAGTACAAAGCACATAACAAAATAGTGCTCAAACCGTAACCTTTGTAAAAACCGACTCAAAGTGGGACATAGCAAAAACCGTCACAAAACATGCGATACAAGCGAATGGAATATCATATATTCAAAACATTAATATTATAAGTCACTACGTGAAATTATATGGAAAACGAATCATGCGAACTATTATAAATTACGAGTTTAAAAATTATAAGAAACAAGTCCAGCGTGTTGCCGGCCGGTCAGTGGACCGGCGGCCGGTACTCCGGCTCGCGCTACAAGCATAATACAAAAATCACAAAGGAAAGAGCAGCGTGTTCCAGGCCGGTCTGGGGGCCGGCGGCCGGGCACCCGGCCAGGGGCACCTCTACACAAAAATCACAAGTTCACTACTGATGTGTTCCCAGCCGGTGCGCAGACCGGCGGCCGGTCACCCGGCTGGGAACCCCAGTTCATCCGAGAGCTTCAATTCAAGTTCTATCATTTCTAATTCTCATAATTTACTTCTATCAATTATCAACAATCAATAATCATCGACTAACAACAATCATTATCAATAATACAAATCCTAAGCTTTCTAATCGTATTCTAAATACGAATTCTAACATAGAAGCATGTAAAACACGTAAATGATATCGAGTAACCCTTCACCGTTACATTTATGCGTCTTTACTCCGCGTCAAGGTCCTCTTCGATTAAGAAATAGTCTTTGTCGGGATCTTGGAGGTCACCACCTACAAATAGTTAAATAAAAGATGAATATGATTCACCTTGAGAAAGACGGAAAGTTTGAAAAGCGAGAAGGACGGTAATTTTATTAACAAAACGGATAGAGGAAGCTAAGAGGGGAAGAATAAGACGAACTTACGTGAATTTGAGCGAGAAACGAAGGAGTTATGACGAATCTAAAGTTGGAAGATTATGGAAGCTAGGTTTTGGAATTTCTTAAGGAAGAAGAAATGTTGAGTTGTGTTTGTGTTGGAATGAAATAGGTTAAGGGGAGTATGAGATGAGTAAGGGAAAAAGTCAACAAAAGTCAAAGACGGCTTAAGACGGGATTTACTTGAAATCTCGCGTAATATCCAAATACGAACTTGGAAATTCTAAATTCGACTCGGAAAATTAAATTCCAAATTAAAACAAACATTCGCTGAAAAGTATCCGTAAAATATTTTACTTATAAAAATAGGGTACATTTGCGGGTGTTACATTGCATACCATGCATATAACCGACTACATATCGAGTACAGGAGAGTTTCCCTAATCATTAGTAGAGGCCGCTTTCGAGGCGGGCGTGATTAGGTGTTCGATTAAAGACTTCCTAATACGTACCCTTACCCCTTACTCCAGATCTCTGAGAACCTCCGTGTTCATTGACATCCACGAGAGTCATTCTAGACATAGAATGCTAAGGGTAACGAGTTCTTGGTGTTCATGTCATTACTTTGTGTCTTGACATGACATGAAGTATTCTAACGGTTCCAACTTCCCACAAAATTTGGTGGCGACTCCACAAATGCGTATTTCTACGCTTGTCCCTCGTTTCACCATCCTCGGTTCCCCGTGTATCATATTTTGGAAAGGATCGCGAATCCGTGTATCACAGCTAACAAACCTAATTCTTGTAGAATTAGTTTATGCTTTTTATTTTTTTTAGAATTTCTAAAAACTTCTGGCTCAAATTTATTCTCTAGTTTTTTAGATTGCAATCTTGTTCTTAATATTTTCATTGTTCTTTATTCTTTTGTAATTCTACTTCCTTTATTGTTATCCTTTTAAACTTAACTAAGACTGTCACATGAAAGACCAATTTTAAAGTGATAGTTAAAAAGACAATTTTATTATTCTCATTAAATGTGACAATTTAAAGTGTTTTGGGTAAATTTGGGATATAAGGACGTACTTTTATACGAATGGATTATCGGATATATTAAGGAGAGAATTATTTAAATGTTTCCGTATGTCCCAGTCATTTGTTTAGCATTTCTATTTTAGGGTATCTCATTCATTATTTACCTTCTTTTTATATTATGATGGTGTTCTATGAGTAATTGAAATCCTCAATGGTACTATTGTCCACTTGTGTACAGCCACAAATGATCTCATATTATTTCCTTAATCAATATGCCGAAAGTAAAGGTAGTATTACTTTAACGCATGCGATGACTTGAATTAGTTTATAAATAAATGGAATTTAAATTCATAGTGAATGATCATAATGATTGGAATTATGTACAACTTTTCCGCATATAGATTTATATAACTTGGCGTGATTGTTTATTTAAGCTTTAAAGCCCGAGGTTGTTACACTCTTAATCATATTTTTTCAATTTATTTATTCTATCATTTTTTTCCCAAGCCTAAATCAGATGAAGATCAATCCAAGATATAAACCACACTTTGCATCACCAACATTATTCTCTTAATTCGAGTTTATTTTGACACCAACCTAAATCAATTTTAAATTAAGTTTATAACCAATTCTCGACATTTTTCTAATTCTTTGTGGAGCAATCAACTTTCGCAAAATGGAGCAAGGAATTTCTTGTATCATATATAATGCGATGATCAATCTGCTGAAAAGCTCCGAGAACGGTGAGATGTCCTTGTTCAGATTTACTCTCTAGGAATGGCAAGCAAACAAAATATTTGTTATCTTCATAGGTGAAATAGAATGCTGCTGCTTCATCCAAAATAAAGTCGGCCTTATTTTCAAAATGAAACGTAATTTTAGGTAGGTTATATAAGTTGCCATTTGTAAGCACCCAACAAAACTCAAATGCATCTCCAGGGAGTCTCAATCGCCGCAAGTTTGCGATATTTCTTCGAATGTAGCGATTTACGGCTCTAGTGAAGATCTTGTATGCCTCGGAGACTATGCCGCTCATTACGATACCTAAGGAGTGTTAGAGACACACACATTAGTTTGAAGAGGTTTGTACATTAAGGGATATCCTGAGATGGGGGAAATAAGCCTGAAAAAGTTGGGGGAATTGTTATGGGTGATTTTTAAAGGTTTAGTATAGGCGTAATTATTAAGGTCTAGTGACTATTAGTCTATTACCTTCCACAAGAGGTAACGCATTACTTTCCACTCCCCTATGTAACAATTACAAGAGTAATAGGTCTCTCGCTCTTTCTCAAACCTTCCATCCTTTATATCTTGCTTTTTCTCTCATTAACTAGCATCTTTGCCAAACCTAACCTCAAGGAAAAATCTAGGAATCAATTTTATGGTAATCATTTTCCCACACAAATGTCCCCCTCGATCATCAAGAGCATTCCAAGCAAGCCCTATAATTGTGCCAACTAACCTTTACGCACAACAAAATTTAAGAATGAGTGTTTGAACATGCGGCTTGTCGTCCATGGTAACCACAAATTTAGAGGAGATAATTAATACGCAATACGCAATACGCAATGTGTCAAAATAAATTGTTTCGTGTTATAACTATTTATTTATGCTTATGTTTAATTAAAACTACATAAAATTAAGAATGGGTGTTTCACTAGATTTTAGAATTCATTTGAAATTTTTAGCAGCAAAAAATGAGATAGATTTCTATACCTGTGTCGATAACACATCCACCGCTTGTGTCATTTCTGATTGCGAAAACACTAGGAGGAATTTGTAGTCTTTGGTCTGCTACAGAGATGCCTTGAAGATGTAGATAATATGAATGTGGTCTGCGTGCATTTTTGTACAATGTTGTTGTTTGCAAATTTGCGGTTTGCTCAGGTAACACATCGTTCCCAAATCGAAGGTACATTGGTGAGGTGTGATTGGTGTACTGTCTTTGAAAGCAATATGAGAATTTCCCATTGTAGATAGATTCTATATGTTTCGTGAAGCTGTAAAACCCATAACCCATTCCCATAATTCCACTAATCTTGTTATTGGGTTCCTGATCTGTAATCGTGTACTTGTGTTATAAATTTCATTATATCGAATTCACCATGTTATCATTCGTACATAAGAAAACATGTTTCACTATTTTATCATAAATTCATATGTAAATACTTTGGTAAATAAATCACTTGTTTATATGATTTAGGTTCTTAATTAGGATTTGTTGTAGTGGATGCTTTAGATATATTAAATAACTTATTTAACTTTGTCATAATGAAAGTGTATAAGAAAATAAATATTTGTAATGCATTACTCGTACCTAGGTGAGGTAACAAATAGTTCATTGCAATTGATAGAGTAATAATAATAATAAATAGTATACAAATTAAGAAATGACAGGTAATCAAATTCAAAAATTTTATAGCTATATTTTTACTCACATTATTTATGTAAAGTATCGTGTATAATACTCTTATGCTAAAGTCACCTTGTTATTTCTAACCATCCCCTCCCTTCTTCTATATTCTTTTTAAAATAAAATAAAAGGGCAATTAATTAAAGAAGAAAAGTAAATTCCACTTAAGAACGACCTGAGTTCAGACTCGAAGGAAACAAATAAATAAGGGGGTATTAGTCACAAGAAAATGGCTTCTTTCTCTAATATTATTACCCTGTTTCCATGTTAACAACTAAAATGAAAAAAAAAAAATCAACATAGTTATTCTTACATTGTGCCGGTTTGAGGCAATAAAAAAACAAGTTAAACAAAATTGGTTAAAATATTAAGTAGCGTACCGTAACGAAAGTCACGAATGTCTGTGCCACAGCCAAAAGTGAAATTTTTGAAGCGCTTGGTTTGATTAGGGGAGGCAAAGGTGAAATCCTCTCTGGCCATGATGACTGAAACTTTGCTGGCTAATTTGGTAAGTACTTCCATTCGACAACCATTGTTTCGATCAGCTTGAGCTCAGAGGTGGGCAATATGAGGAACGAAAAGGTTTGTAAGTTGATAAGCGAGAACTAGGATAATAAGGATCAAATTGGTGGAAGCAATTCGGTTCACACCCCTCGCATTGTATCCATGTAAGATCACTTCCGATATCTAACGCTAGGTGATATGTTTTGCTTCTAGGTTGCTCATTCTTAAACGTGCCAATGCCTACTTGTACCAAGTACTTGAAAGTTTGTGCTATCATTGTAGGTCTTGGTATAACTTCATTTGGGCGTCTTTCCGTAAATGACCTAGCTAAGTGCCTTAGTCTAACGTAAGACATTTCAATGTCCTCTTTCGTTCTCTCATTGTTACTCATATTAACCCGATATCGATGTATAGGCGAATTTGGAGGGTCTCGGTCAATCAGTTTAAGGCTCAAACCATTAGTCTTTTTACCATAGCATGTTGCACTAGATAGTATTGAAAATATTTGTATAATCAACAACATAAATGCTATCATTGTTTGATTATTTGTTGACATATTATGGTAAGTATGTAGTTAACAATAAGAAAATGACAAACTTTAACCGCGGAAAATGTGATAAACAGAAAATTTGAAATTAAGAACGAGCTTCGCTAACATGTCATATCATGTTGTATGTTTTCAATATGGAGTATGGTTATTTGATTTTTGGGGGGGTTTGCAATGTGTTTTTATAGTAGTATTAAAAAGTAGTCTTTATATCACAATCTCGTTAATTCTCCAAATACCATAATGTGATCTTTAATCTCAAAACCTAATAAAGATGCATGTGGATCTTGCCCAAAAATATTTATGTAGGTTATATCTTTACAAGATATGACCTTATTAAGAGATATACATACCACTAACAGTAATGAGTTAAGTTCATAATTAATAATGGAGATCCTAATATGGGTATTTATGTAATTCACTTGTTGTTATAGTAAACTTCATTCTAAGGGTATGAAATTTATTCACTATATTTTGTGGCCCTAAATCGAGAGGATACATGGTTTGAGTTTCCCCTCTCTTAGCTTTTTTTAGTTAGTAAATTGATAAATAGTTATCACCATAAGGACCTTATTTTATAAACAACTCGTCTCACTAAAGACAGACATTATTCGTTACAAGTTGAAGATGGATAATGCCTCTCTCACAATGTACAAGTGGTTGGGCAAGTGGGGGGATCCATTTGCTTCCCCACTTGCATATTGTGAGAGGCCACTATCCGTCTTCAGCTTATGATAGATAGTGTCCGCCACCATGCCACCGCCACCCGCCATCATGCGCACAACTCTTCTTCCTCTCGTCCTTCTCTTCCTTCCACGGGGCTCCCTCCTCTCCTCTTTGACCACGTCGGCTCCTACCACCTCCCTCCTCATCCCTTGTCCCACCATCTCTTCCCTCGGCCTCATCCATTACCCTCGGCCTCCCTTGGCTTCCTCCATTTTCCTTGGCCTCCTCCTCCTCCCTCGGCCTCCCCTTGGCCGCCTGCATGTCGCATGCTCCTTTTTTTTTAAAAATCTAGGTTGGTGGTGGTGTGTTGGATGGTATGTGGGTGTCGGATATGATGGGGGAACTTAGATGGGTGTCGTGGGGTGGTCTTCGTTGGTAAGGATGTCGTGGGGTGGTCTTCGTTGGTAGGGGTGTCGTGGTGTGGCGGGTGTTGGTGGTCACTTCTTTTTAGGTTTGTTGTTAGTGGGGCCGGATATTGGGACTGGTGGCTGGTGGATGTGGGTCGGTCAGCGGAGACGAGGGTGGTGGTGGTATCGGCTGGTGGAGGTCGTGGTGTTGGCTTAAGTGGTTGGTGTTGGTGATTTGTTATTGTAGGAGGTGGTGGGGGACTAAAGTGACATCATTTTTTTACTGAAATGACACACTTAAAGTACTAAAGTTACATAAAGTTACACTTATATATACTAGGGTTGCCAAATTAAATTCAAATTAGTATAAAATTGTACTCCCTCCGTTCCCAAATAAAAGGCATTTTAAAAAATTGCACACATCACGTTCTTGGCCTCCTCTCTCTCTCTAGGCAAAAAACCTCCTACCTCTCTCTAAACAAACAGAAACCCTAACCTTGCGCCGCCGCCTTCCCCTGCCACACCTTCATCCCCTTCTCCCCCTACCCCTTCACCGGAGATGGGCTATTTTCTTGGCCTATCTCCGGCGATGCGATACTCCTCATATCCTTTTGCTCCCCTTCTAGTCTCACCTTGCTCATCCTCGATTGGCGAAGCTCGATATCTCGATCGGATCATTTGGTAATGTGGGCCGTGTGTTGATCCTTAGCCGACTCCTCCGATCAAGTTTTTTCGATGTCGTCCTTACATGCAACCCAGGCGTGTTCCCCCTTTCACTCGCCCCTCCCCCCCACGCTTGGTAATGACCACTTTCTCCATGTTCTTTTAGTGTCATGTTGCTGGGTATAACCCAGTTGTTATCTCAACGGTTACGAATCTGGGTCGATCATGTGTTCCCCTACCCCTCGCCCCTTTCCCCACATGTTGATCCCATTTCGTATTGCCGTTTTTATTTTACGGGTCAATTTTACTGTTGGTGGTCAAAGATCTGGTTAAAGATGGGCTTGCATGTAATGCCTTGGCATGTACGGGTCTTGTTTGGAGTTTGTAGTTTGCTCTGGATGGGTGGATGTCTGTTGGGCGTGGCGTTTTGATCTCGGCTTGATGTTTTAGCTCGTCCTTCTGTTTGGAGTATGGTCAGGGTTTGGTGGGCATCTTATTGGGAAATTTAGTATTTTGGTAGGGTTGAGTAGGGGCTTGATAGTGTCGTTGGTAAGGTTGGACGCGGCGGTCTCCTCTATAAACTAATGGCTTTAATTGTTATTTTCTTTGCCTCTTGTTATTTTTAATTAAAAACTATTATAAGTTAATTATCCAAATAAATTCAAATATCAAGGTCACTTGCTGGGTTGATCGTTCTGGTATTTGCCACGAGCTGAATAATATTTGCAGGAATAATAGCATTTTCAAAGCTTCAATGGAAGTTGTATTTCTCGACTGGGTTGGTAAAAACGGACAACAATGCTGTGTAGCATTTATGGTCAGGATCAAAATTGCTATGGGACGTCTTTTGATTGATCCTAAGGAAAATTATAGCGAAGAGGATGAATCTCCAAGACACATCTTGTCTATTTGTTATTCAAGTAGATCTTTCCCTCAAAACTTTCTACGTCTTCGTGGCGTAAGTGTGTTTTGTCGTAGGTACTCCTCTGAAGCTCATCTAATTAGGAAGATACAAGAAATGTGCGTCTCTTTAGCCAGTACCGACCGCCCCCTCAAGAAGTCGAAGCCTGCTACGTTTATCAACATAGTTCTTAGCTTATTTTCTTATTTGAATAATGTAATATTAAAATCCGACTCTTATAGTTGGGTTTGTACCCTGTAAGACAATATTTTACTGCTGCCAAAAAATAAAAAAAAAATAAAAAAAAATTGCACACACGTGAAGGAATTAGATTAAAAACCACATGATAATTGTACAATTATATTCATCATCATGACAACTTCTTGGAAATTGAAAAAGCGATAAAACAATAACTTCATGTTGTACTTATCCATAGTAACTTTTCATTTTTTGAATTAACTTTCAGTAAAAATTAATGCAACCAACTCTCAATCAAAATGAATTAATGGATGATGTACTAGTTCCCAATCTATAAGTCCCAAAAAGCTTTATATTATGAAACTTTTGAAAAAAGCCAATACGCCTTATATTTGGGAACGTAAGTACTATTAAATAAGACTAAACTTACATAAATTCAGACTAAAATTACATAAAATTAGGACTAAAATTACTTAAAACTCGAATTCGACTCATTTTATATATAAAGTTAAACTAAAATTGCATGAAATTGTATTAAAATTGTGGTCAAGTTACATAAAGCTGGCCTAAAGTTATAGTGTATAAAATTGGACTAAATTTATGTAAAATTGTAATAAAGTTACATAAAATTGTATAAAGTCAAATTAATATATTCAAAATAACATTATATTACATAGTTTCAATTTTTTTTTACAACGTACATAACATTAAACGACTAAAGTTACACATGCAAATGTCTGAAATTACACTCGTAAATGACTAAAATTACATAAACTTTTTCTTAAAATTACATAAACTCATATTAATATATAAAATACATTATTCTAGCATAAAGTTACACTATTAAAGATTGAAGTTACACACGAAAATGAATAAATTAGTATAAAGTTACACCTTCAAAGGTTGAAGTTACATTCGTAAATAACCAAAGTTACAAAAATTTGTCATAATGTTACAAAACTTATCTTCAAATTACAAAAATTCAAATCTAGCATTAACTGGTAGTTGTTGAGTGTCTTTAATGCTTTTAATCTCATTCATCCATTTTTTGTATAATCTAGTGGTTTAGATTAGATGATGACTTAGGAACTCAACCAAAATTGTGGATTCATTTGAACTCTATATAACTGGGTTCAAACGCTCTAGATGCGCCACATGACATATTTAACCTTAAATACAAGCATTAATTACAGCTAACACTAGTAGAAAAATAACATTAGGCAAGTAGAAAAGGCTACGGTCGCTCAAAATAACCGTAGCCTATTACAAAAGGCTACGGTCGTAGGGATTCAGGCGTAGCCAAAAATAAAGATAAAAACAAAAGGCTACGGTTCATCCCTAAAACCGTAGCCAAAGATATTTCATACATAGTAAAGGCAACGGTCCTTTATGAACCGTAGCCAGTTACACTAACATCAAGGCCTAAAGCCCACATGATTATATCTACTTCTATTTTATTTCTTTAAAAAACAAAACATTTCATCACTTCACCTCTGTAGTGTACGTCAAAAGAAAACAACATCCCCTTATCTTCGACAAAATCTTATCATCGCCGCCTTGCACCGCCTCAAATCCATGTTGGCCGATATCGTCACCGCGCGACAACCACCATTTTTTCGCCGACAACCAGCTCTTGACCTACAACCTCTTCAGTCGTCAACTTCCATTTCACAATCAGGCATGAATATCTTTCAATTTTTTTTTAAAGTCATTGAAATTCATCTGTTTTTCATAGATTTGATTTCGTTTGACACTGAATTTCGATTTTATATCAGTTGGGGTTTAGGGATACAACTATTATTATCATGTTAGGGTAAAATTATTAAGTTTTAGGGTTTGGGCTTTCAATTAAATTTCAGTCAATTGGGGATAATTCGATTTTTACTAAGGTTAGTTGAATAAGAAGTGTATAGACATGGCTTCCTCAGGTGTTAACCTTAAGAAAATAGAAGAAACTTACACATTTGAAGAATATTGCAAGCCTTTGCTTGATTTAGTGTCATCTCTTCCTGATTTTGACAAATTCATTGCTGTTGGAAAATTACCACACTCGCCTGGTTCACATCTCCCCTTACACCTTCATTGCCATGAAAGCTTCACGAGTCACTACTAAAAACCGCATGGCGACTGTTCAATTTCGTTCTTCACTATTCAGCACCGCTAGTCACTAACCGCTAGTCACTAACCGCTAGCAAACAATCGCTCCACCATGGTGTCCACGGTATTTTTGAAATCTAATTACTTCAATCCTTATTATTTTCGATCAATTGGAGTTTGTTTGGTATTTCCGATTGAGCATAAGACGTTGTTCTTTTTATAGCCGGAGAAAATCCCGTATCTGGCGAAAGACAACCAAAGTTTACGAGGTTGTAAGTAGCGTGAACATTAGGTATGAATGTCTTCATGTTTATTCCTTTCATTTGTTTTAGTCTGTAGTATGATTATCTTGCTAGCTTGTTTGTCTCATTGAAATTTGGGACTTTATGGTGTTGTTATAATTGACAATTCCCTTGTTTATCTTTGTTTCAAGTACAGTCAATCACTGTATTACTATATTTTTAATCAAACTCAGTTTCTTTGGTTCAATCATACTCAATTGGGTACTATAAGTTTGGTTATTCTAGTTTAATGACGAAAGTGTAAATTTTAATGGTTAGTAAGGGGTTTTGCTTGAATGAGATCAAGGTATGGATTAATTGGGGGAACTTTGAGGTTGTTCTACAGTTCTACTAATACAAAGTTTATAGTACTTGTTCTGCCTGCAAACTAGTTCCTGCAGAAGTTTGTCTTTTGGAAGCTGGTTTTGTTTTGTTTCATATTTTTTTTGCTACGGGTGATTCTCTGCACTTTCGTTTATGTGTCCTTGAAACTGTCTATTTCAAAGATTTAAAGTTCACACTCTCCACAGGTCCGTCACTGTGTATATAAATTTCCAGGACTTGTTTGCCATAACTCAAGATCAACCATTCTGCCTTCCATCATCCTTTACATTCGTCTTAAGGGTAATGTCAAACTCTCGAAGGTTAGTATTTCCCATGACTTTACCCAACCAAAGTAGCTACACATGTTGACATGATCCACCAGTTAAAATAGCTGCTCCATATGCCACATGTATGTGTGGTGAACACAACAAACATCTTTGTTAGACGGGACTTCGTTCTTTCGTTTATAGTTTGATTACATCTGAGTCTTATTAGTAAAATTGATAGTCGCTTAATTCGAGAAGAAACACATATAATTAAAGAAATGGAAGAATATTCTAATATTTATGCTTGCAGGAGCTTCTTGATGAGAAATAAAGGCGACGATCAGGTGCAGCAGTTGTACAAGAAATAAGGAACAAGCTGTTGATGTAAATATAATTCTTCTCAAGACAACATAGCTGATGTTCAAGTCGCATATTGGGATGGCTCGTGTATCAAATTTGGCAGGTCGGGAAACATATGTTGTGCAGCATTAAAGTCATTATCAAGTCTAATGATGTTATTTGGATCCTGCGTGATCAGTAGCTTCAGCTTTCCCGAGTAGAATATGCTTATTTTGTATAGCTTTGTATATTGGTCTTGATTAATGGCAATTGTATATTTAAAATTGATTTTGTAATTAATTATTAGCTTAATAATAAATTTACATACAACAAAAAAGTATATTATTTAAAATATATTTTTTTTTTAATTTTTTTATTGAGAAACGGCTACGGTTCATAAAAGAGAACCGTAGCCATTTACCAACTTATGGCTACGGTTTAACCTTAATAACCGTAGCCAAGGGCCACTTTAGGCTACGGTTTCCAGAAATACCCGTAGCCAAAAGTTAGTTTAGGCTACGGTTTTTAACCGTAGCCAAAAGTACTTGATTTAAGGCAACGCCTGGATTTACTACGGCTGAGGAACCGTAGCCAAAAGTCTTTTTTAACCGTAGCCAAAACCCATTTCTGTACTAGTGTACATCAAATATGAACATAATAAATGTTGCATAAATCTCAGTAGTGTATTAATTATAGTTTCATAAATGTCATTTATTAAATTACATTAGATAAGTACGGTGATTTGATTATAATTGTTTTTAAAAAAATATTTTGATAAAAATTCTATAACTTTAAACCATTATGTTTATTGCAAAAACATGTTTTCTATTGAATATAACTTTCATTATACTTAATAAAATATTTTTATATATAGATGATTCAAGTGAGTGTCTCAAAATACATTATATTTTAGAAAGAAAACATTATACGTCATGTATAAAACATTACAATTACTTTTAGATAAACTAGTTTTAAACCCGTGCAGAAAATGCATAGGTCGTAATAACATACGCTATTATTAATTATATGAGCATATAAAAGAGGGTTATTAAATGTTTAATGCAGTACATGCCAACGTATTATCTCGACAATATAGTGACCCACAATCCTAATATCCCCAAATTACAACTGGGTCGACATTATTCTCATTGCTCTAAAAGCTCATGCGACTTTAATATCAGTATGAAACTACTACTAACCCGTCGTGATTATTTGTTATCTATTTCTATATATTATTCATTTGTACGTTATCTATACCTGGTAAGTTGCTTTTTACAAAATGACAAATATGGTCCTTACACAAATTTTAGCATACGACGGTCTCAAACCGTGAGACGGTCTATTTTTATAAGAAAACTATATCTTCATATTTTTTTTCAAGTTCATCAATATTCTTTAGATAAATGTTGATTGCGTGTCTCTTTTGACGGCTAATAATTAATGGTTAAATTCAAAAGGAAGAGCCAAATGAAAAAGGTTACATGTTACCCCATGATTATTTTTATGGTTCAAGTATATAGAGGAGGGTAGAGTTATAAATTACTCTTTAAAAATTTTTATTTCCTAATTTTTATGTATTTTACAGGTATTTTTTTTGGTAGAGGCCGGTATAAATATATGAAAATATATTTATGTTTTCAGCTTTCACAATCCATTATCAGATAATATCATCATCACCATATAATATAAATCATCATCTTATAATATGTTTATTCATAATAATTAACATGAAAAACAGGAGAGAGAATAATAAAAGTAAGAAAGAGAGTAATTAATTGTGTTGAGATCATGGGTGAAAAAAAATACTTTTACCTAAATTTGAGGAGCCGGAGCAAGCTAAACGGTTATGCTTTTATATAAAGTAGATTTCCCAAGCATGTTTTTAATTAATATTTGTAACCATTTATATAAACTTAATACGAAGTAATTTTTTATTTCGTTACAACTTTACTAATTTCAATTTTAAAAAAATAAAAAAATACGGAGTTTATTTTCGCAGTACGATTTTTACTCTTTATAGTACTTTTTACCCTAAATTTTCCATTGTTTGCCCTTTGCTAAAAAACTTCTAATTTAATTCTCTGTACTTTCTCTCTCTTGTTAAATCTTTTATCTTATTCAACCTCCTCCAAATTCTTCAATTATGAACGATAACTCGAGTATAGAGCGGGTACTTGATTCATTGGTCCACTTTTAATAATTAAATTGGCTCATTATAATTTTGTTCCTTTTTTAATTAGGGTTTAGTTTTAAAATGGTTGATTCATTATTCAATTATCAGTTGTGTTATATTGTGTTGTCCATTACGTTATTGTTTGTCGCAGGGGACATGGGCAGGGGGTCGCTGCCTATGGTGTTGTTGTTGGTGGGTCGTTGTGGACTGCGTGCGTGGGTGCTACTGGTGTTGGTGATATTAGTGTGCGACGCGGAAATGAGTGCAGAGGCGTCTATTAAGGAGGAGCGTCTATTAAGGAGCGCAGAGGCGGCAGTGGTGGGTTGGTTGGCCGACGACATGAGGGACGCCGGAGAAGAATTGCAGGGGGGTCGCGGGTGTAGTTGTTGGTGGGTCGATGGTGGTAGTGTTATTAGTGACGGACGCGAGAATGAGTGCAGGGGCACCGGAAAAGGAGGGCAAGGGGTATTAGCCGGCGGTAGACATTGGTTGGCCGATGACAGTTTACCAATGGCCGGCGCGGCCGCCGATGGTGGTGATGTTGCTTTGTTGGTTAGTACGGAGTAGTACGTAGGTTACTTGAATGTGCTAGATTTTTTTTGTACTTCAATGTAGTACACTGCTAGTGCAATAATACGTAAATGAAGTTTTATAATTTATTTATTTATGTACTACATTTATCAAATTAGAGAGAAAAATGGGTATGTGAAATGAGAGAGAATAGATTAAGGAGAAGTTAGAGAGAGAAAATGGGAAGAGAAATGAGATGGGTATAATTGTCAACAGTGTATTAAGATGAGTAAAATGTGTACTGCGAAAATCAGGATCCAAAAAATATTGGTATTCTAATAATATGAGAGTCAATATTTTTGGTGAAATATTTAGAATGCTTAATTTTTAAAAAAAAATGATTTTACTTATAAATGTATAAAATGTAACTAGCCTGGATTTTAAAGATTTTTTGTGTGTATTAACAAATCTTAAATAAAAAATGTATTTTTTGTGTATTGCCCCAATTCAATTTTAATTTATATTTTTTGCTGTTAAAATAATGTTTTTTTCGATTGCTTCTTCTTTTTTATTAGTAACAAAAATATTATGATAAATATGAATATGAAGTAATGAAGTATATATGAAATCAAATGCATGTTGCTGTGAGTTTTTTTTAGGGTTTTTTGTCAAACACAACCTTTAAAAAACTTTTTCTTCCAAACAACACCTTTAAAAAAACTATTTATCAAACACAACCTTTAAAAACCATTTTTTGTCCAAACACGACAATTTGGCCGGATTCCGTCCACTTAAATGATTTCCGACAATTAAAATGTCCGGCAGATGTAAACCTTGTTTGACTTTCTATTTTGTTTTCCCTCTATTTCACTTCCCTCTCCTTTTCATTTTCCCTCCATTTATTTATCAACCCCTTTCTATTTAATACCCACTAAACACTCTTTCTCTCCCTTCCTTCATCTTTCTCACCTTTAAACCCAACCTCTTTAAAATTGTTCTGCATTAATAATGTCCAGTAGCAGCTCATAGTCTTCATCAACAAATCCGCTCCTCAAATGCCGTTGTGGAATTCGTGCCTCTCTGAAAACTTCTATGACGGAAATAAATTCAGGTAGAAGGTTTCTAACATGTAAGTTTTATCACCCGGAAACGAAATGTGTGGTTACAACTATTTCAAGTGATTGTTTTATCATCCGGAAACGAAATGCGAGGTTACAACTATTTCAAGTGGTTGACGATCAAAAGGGTTTGAAGTTGGAAATAGCGCAACGGAAGAAAAAAATGAGATTGGAATGATTAGAAGACCAAAAGTGTTGTTGTGAGGCTGAAATTGAGGAAATGACTGTGAAATTGAAGCTTCTAAGGAAGAAGAATAAAAAGATGAATTTGATTGCATGTGAGTTCAATCAGCAAAAAGCAAAAGGCAAAAAGCAAACAATAACTTAATTTTTTAGCAAAAATTCCCAATCAATTTGATTGCATATGAGTTCAATCAGCAAAAATCCTCAATCAAGTTTCTTTCGATAAACTCAAGATAATGATATATAAGGATTTAGTTGATTAATATGTAAAAACTTAACAGTTAAATAAAGATTATGATGGTTTTGTCCAAGAGAAGGGTGAAAAAGAAGAGTGACAGTGAAAGAATAGAGAGAGGGAAATAAATACACACGTGATAACCTAATTAATGTTGACTCACCACCGCCTTTTTTTTACTGTTAGTCAAAGTCCGGCCAAATTGTCGTGTTTGGACAAAAAATGGTTTTTAAAGGTTGTGTTTGATAAATAGTTTTTTTAAAGGTGGTGTTTGGAATAAAAAGTTTTTTAAAGGTTGTGTTTGACAAAAAACCCTTTTTTTATGTATAGAAAGGAGATGAGGAGAGAAGGTAACTAATTAGAAGGAAAGATAGTGGGGTCAATTTTATTTTTTCTTCCTTAAAATCAAGAGTCAATCAAAAGCCAAGAAATGTTTCTGCTTTAGTATAAAGTAAATATTTTATATGTTGCATTTTGAATATTTTGAAGTTAAAACCTTATAAAAGCTAGACAATTACATACATCACGAAAAATATAATTGTAAGAGTCACTATATTTATCAAAAACATAAAAAAATATTAAACATTATCAACATATGGAAGCGAGCCGTGAGAAGCACACGATACTACCTAGTCCGCAAATTCTTAATTCAGACCTACCATTTTCGTTTGAAATATAAGACAGGGTTCGCTACTTTTTTGGTAAAATGTAACCACAACTTATGTCAACTTGTTTTCAATAGCTGTAAAGTGGTTACAAAATCTCGTCTTATTACTTCAGACCAAAATGATCCGTCTGAACCCGACCCGAGACCCGAAACTAACCCGAGTTGCAAAATTTGAATATAACCCGAAACCCAAATTAACCCGACCCGACCCGAAGTTAGCCCGAAGTGTGTTGACCCGAAACTGACCCGACTACTCGAAATGACCCGATCCGAAACTACTTACTCGAAAATGACCCGAAAAAATATAACTCTAATTGAAAAAATAGACTAGAAATGACTAAATGCACTTTTTTGTTTCTTAATCATTGACCCGAAAATGACCCGGACACGAAATAACCCGACTCGTTGACCCGATCAACCAGGGCCGGTTCTGAACATGTTAAGGCCCTAGGCAAAGTAGTAAAATTGGGCCCTTTTTAAAGTTTTTGTTCAATAATTTATATATGGCATAGTCTAATACATGAAATTAAGAAGTCACATAAAATGCGATCAATAAAATCACTGTGATCGTTTTTTTCATTGATAAAACTTGGAAAATCTCATTTGAGTGACGTAAATTTTCATTGAGAACATTTCGAATAATAAATTTGTGAATAACACCTTGTTGTGATTTCATTAACTCCTCAGTTAGTTTTCTCTTTTTTCTTATCTCGCGTCTAGATAAATATTTTTTAGGCAACATTGTAAATGAAAATTCAATAACTCACTTAATACTTCATAAACAAACCCAACAATTTCGAAAAAAAGACGTTCAACAATCTTACAAATAAGAGACATTTAGAAATAAGATATTCAAAAACACAATTCAAAAACAAAAAAAAAGCAAGTCAATAATCAATAATATATGCAAAAAATCAGAGGAAAAAACGTTACAACAGTAGGTTAACAGCAAAAAAAAATGGCCACAACAATTAGCCAATCAACAAGACAACAATCAATAATTAAAATCTACTATATACTAATCCACAAACATTTAGGATGTTCCTATTGGTTCCTGCTTTTAAGGGATTAAAAAGTTCACTTTTTCTTTTGTTTTTTTTCCTGATAAAAGACCCCACCCACGTTCAAGGGATGAATTAATTACTTTCAGAATACACTCCCAACTCTAGATCTAATTTAGTAGACTCCTACAACATAGAATTCCACAAAACCATACTTTATACATATATGTACTGTACAGAACCACACTTTATACATATGTGTGTATAAAATGTCATGCATATCACAAATGTATAAATTACAAATAAACGGATACAAATTATTAGATTTCTAAATTCTGTAAGTATTTGAAGAACTCATTCTACGACGCATTTCCTGAAAACAAAACAGTAAAAAATTATAAAAAATCAAAAATGTAAGAATGGCAAATATAAATGAAAAACTTTATATATAAATGAAAAAGAATATTTAAGATAAATTGAGCGATCACATTTCTAATTATAAATAAGATGTGAAACACTTATATTTATAGTTATTAATTTTAACTTAAATAAAATATTTACAAAAACAAGGCACATAGAAACATGGATCTACAACTATAAACATGAAAGAAACATTTTATTTGATTTAAAAGATAAAACAGAATTGTATAAACAGGAAAGTAACACAATGAGAGTAATTGTAGTTGAAATAACACCATGAGAGTATTTTAATAGTGTCGTGAATCAATCAAACTTAAATTTGTATAAATAAGTTCTCACACTATGCATGCCTAATGTTACAATGCACAAATTTTATCTTATTGTTTGTTTTCTTATTTTCCTGTTTCAATTGACAGTATTCATAGTAATAACAACAGTTCCATGTATTCAATTTAAAAGGCAAGATAAATAAAACATTATAAAAAATTAAAACAAGAAAATTTTGGAACATACACGCAAAAGATTTATTGGTAACAAAGAAGGAAAAAGATATTAACCTGCAAATCTCGTCATCTAAGTAGAACTTTATGTCGATCTTTGGATGAGGGTTTTTGTGAGGGTAAAATATGAGTGAGGATGAGGCGTAAAATGTGAGTGAGGATGAGGGTTTTTGTGAGGGTAAGTAAAGCTTTTGGGTCAAACTTGGGCCTTAATTTAAGTTTTTGTGAGGGTAAGTAAAATGCATCTGACCCATTGTTAGAGTGTATTCATTTAATTTTTTGCTAAAATAGGGCCTAAATTTTATGGATTTGTGATATTGGCACGTAAATTACCTTTTATGCGATTTTTGTTTTATGCACACCTTTTTATGTGATTAGTGTGTTGAAGTGTGTTCCTAATAACAAAATTGCTAAATACCGCCCCCATTTTACTCATCCCGCCCCTAAAATTTATTTCTTTTTCCAAGTTTACCCTTTTCTCTAAACTATCTTTTTAAGCTTATATTTTATCGGTAAATCCAAAATGAGAGACGGTGACCCGTTTTACGATTATTATTTTCGTTCGTACAATATAAAGGACACCAATTTAGAAGAATAGGATTGACGAACAACATTAACTTGTTAATGAACAATATTATCGTTTTAACGTTAATTTTATATATTATTTAACGATAATTAATAAAACAACAAACAATCATTTTAATTTTTTTAAAAAAAATAACATTTAAAACAGGAAAACTTCAAATGGCTATAACTTTGCGCTCGGGTGTCCGTTTTCGATGATTTTTTTTTTCAAATCGCATATCTCGACGAGACGAACGCAATGGCAAAAAAAATTATTTTTAGTGGCCCATTCGTGTAAAACACACGAACTGGCCCAGGCCAATTCATGTGGTTTACACGAATGGGCCTAGGCCAGGTCGTGTAAACCACACGAATGGGCCAAGGCCGATTCATGTGACTTACACGACCTGGCCTAGGCCCATTCGTGTAAACCACATGAATTGGCCTTGGCCAGTTCGTGTGTTTCACACGAATGGGCCACTAATTTTTTTTTTTTTTTTTTTTTTGCCATTGCGTTCGTCTCGTCGAGATAAGCGATTTGAAAAAAAAAATCATCGAAAACGGACATCCGGGCGCAAAGTTATGGCCGTTTGGAGTTTTTCCGTTTTTAATCGTCATTTTTTTTTGTAAAATTTAAATGGTTGTTATCCGGTAACGTTGGTGATATTAATTATCGCTAAAACGATAATGTTGTTCGACATTTCAATTGTTTTGAAATTAATGTATTTCACTATTGTACAAATTAAAAAAATTATGGTAAAATGGTTCACCGTCATTCATTTTTGATTTACCGATTAAAATTAAATTTAGCAAAATGTTTTAGGGAGAAGGGCAATTTTTTGCGAGAAAAGTAAAATAAGGACGATCTTTTGCAATTTTTGAAGCGGTTTTTTAAATTTTGAAATTGGAAAAAATAAGAGAGAGAAAATGAGGTGTTGGGTATTAAATGGGGTTTTTATTATTAAAGGGTATAAGGGTAATTCATAGGGGGCGGGATGAGTAAAACTAGGGGCGGGATATAGCAAACCCCTATAATAAACATTAGCCATTCGGTTAGTTCGTCTTAACTTATAGACATGGCCACATAGATGTAAATGCATCGATATCAATATGAGCATATAAATTATTTGTTAGTTTTCTTTCATTTAGTTTATCATGTACTTTCTGCGTTCCATTTGATTATTTACGTTTGCTTTATACACGTACATTAATGCACGTTTTCGTTTGTTCATATTTTTAGTTACATATTATTAAAAAATATAAAAGTTTGATATTTATAATGCACTCGGTAAGACGTAGTAAACAAGATCTCGCATGACTATCTTTTATGTTATATATTAGAAGTCGTAGTTAACAACTTGTGAACAGTGCTCAAAGCAAACGTAAAGAATCAAATGGAACGGAGGAAGTATTTTTTATTTTACGACTATAGTTTATTCAAGCGAAAAAACAACACGGGTGATTAGTGAAAAAATACTAACATCAAATGTCTAATTCCCTTTCTCCAATCTCTGATACTTAACTATTTTATGTTGCTTATACTCCCTTAAGACGGATTATTTTTGGTCTGAACCAATAAGACGGGGTTTTGTACGCAGTTTACAACTAAATGTGAACACGTTTTACCATTAGCTGTAACAATAGCTGAACCATAGTGATTACTTTTTGACAATAAAATGGGCATAAAACCCCGTCTTAAGGCTCAGACCAAAATAATTCCATCTGAAATAAGAATTCGTGATAATTACTATGTGTATTCAATATCCATGCCCGTGCAAATTTGCACGGGTGTAAAACTAGTAAATAAAACTAAAGAAGAAAAGGGTATTAGAACACCCTGATTAATGAATAGGCGAACCACGAAAGATGAGGCTAACAAATGTTAACAAATAACGAGCAATAGAGTGTAGAGACACGGTACTTTAATCATTTCAAAAATTTCAATTAAATTATGAAAGTGTTGATTTGAAGAACCCTAAAATTTTATTAACAAAAAATAGATTTTGGGAATTGACACTTGGGGAAAAAGCAAGGTTGGTAGAATATGAAGATGAAAGAGCCAGAAGAAGAGTCAAATTGGAAAAAGTAAGGTTATTTTCCTCTTTCCAAAAAGTTAAGCGTTGTACTAAGGAGTACCATATTTTGGTTGAGATTTTCAATGCTTAAAACTTTCCTAATTTTAAATTTTTTTTTGACATTGGGCCCCTCCCATACATGGGCCCTTGTCACTTGCCAACCCTAACAGGCCTTAGGGCCGGCCCTGCGATCAACTTACCCGAAAAACACCCGAAATCCGAAACAATCCGACCAGACCCAAACTAACCCAATAATATGATATATCCGAATTGACCCGATCTAAATTGGCACGACCCAAACCCGATCCGATTGACCCGTTTGTCAGTCTAGTACGGCTACCTAGTGTTATACGGAGTATAAAAACAAATTGTGAGTTAATAAAAATAAAAATTTGTAAAAAATATAAAATCCTCTTCCTCCGTGGAACCGGAGTTTGGTAGTCGGTTAAGTTATTTATGTAGTATTTGATTTGATTAAATTGATTTGTTTTCGTTGGTGTTTTTCTCATAATAATAATATTCCTCTCCTTCCCGTTCTTCAGCTTGGCTTCCTTTTTATTTCCAACTTTCCATTGTTTTCATCTTCTCCTCTTTATCTCTCCTTCCAACCTCTATCCTCACTTATTCGCCAATTACCTCATATCAATTTCACTTGAACTTGCATTTTCTTCTTAATTTCGCCCAATTTCAATTTGGGTACACACCCTCTCACCAATACATTTTACATCACTCTACATTATTAATGGAGGTTAGTAACGTTTTTCTTCTTTCCTAATATGAATTAGTTTAGTGACATCTTCCCCTATTCTTTACTGTTGTTTATTGTATTTGATTATTATTATTATTATTATGTACTACAGAAACCCGATATTGACAGCACCATGGTTACCATGGAAGGTGATCAATCCACTGATGGCGGCTTGTACTTGCCTGGTAAAGACCGGGTTGTCTTTAAACGCCCCGAAAAATCCCGCCTTGGTACGCTTTTATTCCTTATTTGTTGTTACTTCTGCTCATTTGTAGTGAATTCAATAATTGTTAAAGCTTTTAGCAAAATTCTTAGCGATAGATGTTCTCTTGGTATTGTGACAATAGGTCACCGGTTTGAATCTCGTCCGCCTATATACTGTATGCCTTACGCCTTAATTAGATGGATGCTTGTTTAGGAAAACAAAAATTTTGTTACTCTCTATTGAATCAGTATGCTATGTTTTCTCAGGTTTAGATGCCCTCGCTTTGGCCAAGCGGGGTGGATTAAACACTGGTGGTTTTAAAGTTCCGGGGGAAAGAGTTGCTTCTTTTTCCTCCTCGCTCGATGAGGAAGAGAAGTCTGCTGTGACCACCGTTGTTGATGAAGCTGGGGATGATGCACATAAAGCTGACAAACGACGTCCCAATAGAAGATATCGTGATGCTGCTGCAGGAGAGGCCTCTGAGCCAGGTAACTTGTTTTTCACTTGTATGAGTTCTTTTCTGCTACGTGACTTAAAATTGGTTGGAAGTATTCGATGACTGACATGTCATGCTTGAGTGTTTGAGCAACGTTGTGGGTATTCTGGAATTGATTTTTACATTTAGGTCTTGTTTCGATTGGTTGATTTGGAGGAGAAGAAAGGAGAGTGGGTGTGAAGGATATTGAATCCCTAGTTCGGTTAGCAAATGAGGGTGGAGGGGAATGGGGGAGGGGGTTCCTTTCCCCATATCCACCTCCCCTTCTTTCCCTTAGATTTTGCTATCCGAACAACTCATAGTCGTGTTTGGGATATGTGTGAAGCGATGTATCCATAATAAAACAAATGAGACCTTTGTATTCAATTGTTCTGTTCATCTGGAAGGATGGATTCCTTTCGTCTTATATTTCTGTTGTTTTTTTAATCCCTCTGGAAGCATTGACTTGCTATGCATTATGCTTTTGTGCTTAAAGGTAGGCGTAGGAATTTGCATAAGTGCAACTTTTGCAAGTGAGATATGCTCTAACTGTTTTTCTGGTCTCTATTTTCTAGAAAGTAATGTAACTCGAGAAGATGAAGTTACTAATAAGTATGACAAGCATCATTCTCGAGAAAGTAAGTATTCAAGCTATGACAAGGATGACACTAGACGAGACTCTCGGAGTGAAAAGGTAATTGGATATGGTAGACATGATGGCGATGGCAAAGAGTGGAGTCGTGATGCTAGGCACGGGCGGTATGAGAGGGAGTTTAGTAGCACGCGGTCTGAGAAAGACTACAATGGTGGACGGTATGAGAGAGGCTCAAGTGGAGGACGATATGAAAGAGACTATAGTGGTGAATATGGAAGAAAACGAACTAGACATGATGGATCTAGGAGCACGCCTGGTAATTTTGACGTTTTCCTTCTTTAGGATGAATTTTGCAAGTTATAGTCGTTTAGCAACATCAACAGCAGTTATGGATGCAGCTTTGTGCATTCTGACTCTCTTTTCACATTTGTGGAAACAACTTTTAATTTGCTGCCTCTAAAATAGTTATGTGCACAATTTGCAGGCAGATCAGACTGGGATGATGGGAGATGGGAATGGGAGGATACTCCACGCCGAGATGGTCAGCGTAGTTCTAGCAAGAGGTATCAGCCATCACCATCCCCAATGTTGGTTGGGGCATCACCGGATGCTAGACTGGTTTCTCCTTGGCAAACTCCACGTTCTGGTATGATTTGCTTTCTTAAGCAGATCGCTATATGAAATTGGGCAATTAGAATTGTCGTAGAGTATTTTGTTTTCTCTATTCTATGAGTTCGGCACTAACATTTGCATTGAAACTTGTGTAGGTGCTTATTCTTCCCCTTGGGATCATGTGACCCCATCTCCTGTACCTATTCGTGCTTCTGGCTCTTCTGTACGATCTTCAAACTCTCGGTATGGAGAAAGGTCAAATCAGAAGAGAGTTTCTGGAGATGTATCAGTAAACATAGGGGTATGATGTTTACTACCAACTATAATTCTGTACATCAATTTGTGCTATTTTAGGCTAACCTCTTTTGGCACCATTTTCTCAGTTTCCATACTAATGTCATTTGTTTTTGTAAAGGTTTTTTCTCATCACCTAATTTTATTGTTTAAAAACTTATTCTAGGATATTGATGGCGATACTAAGTCGGTGGCTTTGGAGCATGCTGAGATCACAGATAGTATGCGCATGGAGATGGAGTACAATTCAGATCGTGCATGGTGAGTGAAGCTTCCGCCATATTTGAGTTGTTTCATCTGCTATATCTTTCCCTCCTGTGATCACAACCTTGCTAGGCTTGATTTGATGTTGTCCTTTCTGGTTGGTCTCTTGTTTGAGTTAATTTGTTGATGAGATTGTTCTGACTTTGTGTTTGAAATTGGCAAAGGTATGACAGAGAGGAAGGAAGCACAATTTATGATGCTGACAGCTCATCATTTTATCTCGGTGATGACACTACAAACCAGAAGAAAGAAGTGGAATTGGCCAAACGACTGGTATGCCCAAGACTCTCTATGTCATTTCACAATATTTTGTGCTGATTATCGATTGCTTTCATTTTTTGTACGTAATATGTTCATATTCTAAACAAGGATGTTCTTTTGTCTTAGTTATGTTTTCTTCATCAATGTTATTTTGTAGTTTCTTAATCAATTATCTGTGGCTAAATAGATTACGTTAAAAGTTGCTTAGCATAAAAACCTTGTTACAAGAGGTATGCATGTTGTGCGTTTTTTTTTAAATAAAAAGAAAAGAAGGTTTATGACGTATCTCTAATTCTCTATGTCCTGTTGCTGTCATCAAAATATTACCGTGCATGAAATCTCTTGAAAATTGATTTATGCTTAGTTGAGTTCAATTTGGATTGATGTCAAAGTCTCTTACTTTCTCTTCATTTGTGGTAAAACTTGAAATGCGTTTATAAAATTCTTCAGCAAATCATACACTCTCCCCTTTCAATTTCAAGTGACCCATAAATTTAAAAATCCCTCTTACAAATTGGTCGGACCAGTACAGTTGGAAGGCTAGGAGTAGCCTTTTGCGGTCTCGATCGGGGAGTGACCGAATGATCTCTCTTCTATTCTATGATTTTGGATCTGATGATAAATTCTAGGTCTTGCGAAATTGGCCGGACAAGGACAGTTGGAAGGTTAGGAGTAGCCTTTTGCGGTTCCAATTGGAGAGTGACCAACTGTTCTATCTTTTTTTTTTCAGTAGAATTTGTTGCTGATACTGAAATATTCACATTTTCATATAGGGTTTTATAACCAATTTTTTTGTTTCTATTCTATGATTTTAGATCTGATGATAAGTTAATGGTCTAACATTTGATTGATGGATGTTTTGTAGGTGAGGCGCGATGGAAGTTTGATGTCACGTGCTCAAAGCAAGAAGGTATCACAGATGAGTGCTGACAAGCAACAATGGGAAGACAGGCAACTGTTAAGGTCAGGTGCTGTTCGAGGCACTGAAGTTCAAACTGAAATTGACAATGAAGAGGAAAACAAAGTCATTCTTTTAGTCCACGGTAAGTTAAATGCCCCCTTTAATTCAAATCAAACTGAAAATAGAAATAAAGGAAAATTGTTAAAGGAGAAAGTAATGTGAGACATAATAAATTGCTTTAGAGGTCTTATAAACCCGGTCGTAAAAGTTACTAAGAACACTTTTTTGTGCGTGATGCAGATACAAAACCTCCTTTCTTAGATGGTAGAGTGGTTTTCACTAAACAGGCAGAACCTGTAATGCCTATAAAAGATCCCACATCAGACATGGCTATAATCTCACGTAAAGGGTCTACATTAGTACGCGAAATTCGTGAAAAGCAGAGCATGAATAAGTCACGGCAACGCTTTTGGGAGCTTGCGGGGTCTAAACTCGGTGACATCCTAGGTGTTGAGAAGACAGCTGAGCAGGTAAATTTGTCTTCAAATATTTTGTATAATTGTTGGCATTATTCCTATGATTTTCTTAATATTACTTAATTGGCGCATGTCCAGATTGATGCTGATAAAGCTGAAGTTGGTGAAGATGGGGAGATTGATTTTAAGGAAGATGCAAAGTTTGCACAGCATTTGAAGAAGGATGAAGGTGTAAGTGACTTTTCAAGGACAAAAACAATGTCTGAGCAGCGACAGTATCTTCCTATATTCTCTGTAAGAGACGAATTGATGCAGGTAATGATTGTTACGCTGCATTCTGGTTCGCTTTATTTTTCTTTTTTCCAGTTTTAGTGTTTATATGCACCCTTCAATTCCTGTAACCATATCTGAACTAGATTCCTGTTTATGATCCCTTCATATATTCTACTCGGACGAGCGTATCGTGTTGGCCTGTCAGGTATAGTGTATGAATACAAGGTTATGTGAATTGACGAAGTCACTGTAGGGGGGCTGGGGGATAGCAATGCTGCCATGTATGTAGTGACTTAATTCCAAGTTCAGACCCTTATAGTCATTATACTTGACATAAACAAAGGCCTCGTGTATTTTGTAAAATGCTAAAGTGATCAAACTCTCTCAGCTATTGGTAATTTTCACTGAGAATTGGGTCATTTTAATATGTCAAGATCCCAGTAGTTAGTGAATCGTGCCTAATAATTTTTAGATTCATTCTTGGTAATATATACCCTTCTTCATTTATTTATTTTCCTTGTATCCCATTTTGGAAGTCTTTTTAGCGTCCCACTTCTTTATCGTTTCTTTTTTAGCAATTTATTTGGTGTCCTACAAATTCGTCCTAGTTGACTTACTAGAATTACAATATACGCCATTACTTGTTCATCGAATTGTAACCTAATAACCACTCCCCCAAATTAGAATAATTGACCGTCCACTTCTCTCCCCCTCTGGCCCACCAGGCCACCAGTAACCCATCACGTCACTGGCTACCACGTTTCCTAGCATCACATCGCTGGCCATCATGTTGCCAGCCACCTTCACGTTGATAGTTGAAATTCTTCTCCCCTCCTGAAACCCTCCTCCATGAAGATGGCATCAGCCTGCTTCAAAAACCCCATTAACTTTGCTCCAACTAAACCTTTGAAACCTACCAGATCTCCTCCTTTGAAAACCCCAACTACTTTGCAATTTTCAACATCTTTCTTTCTCGTTCCCTGACGACTGCTTGCCGAGGTTGGTTGTATCGACAGATCCAAAGTCGATCCTCTTTCTCGTTCCCTGGCGACTGCTTGGCGAGATTGATTGTGTCGACAACCCCAACTATTATGCAATTTTCAACATCATTTCCTCTTTCTCGTTCCCTGATGACTGCTTGGCGAGATTGGTTGTGTCGACAGATCCAAAGTCGTTCCTTTTTCTCGTTCTCTGACGACTGCTTGGCGAGTTTGGTTGTGTCGACAGGTTCAAAGTCGATCTCCCTCCATGCCATCAGCCTCTACAACCACCACTCCACCAGTTTTCCTCTTATGACGAGGTTTGTGGTTTGAGGAGAAGTTTTTGTAGGTTGTCGTCGAAGATGGTAGGTGATGTTGCACAGTAATTGGAGGGTGTTTTTTAGATTGATTGGTGGTGATGGCACATGATGGTTTTGCTTGGTGGGGTTTGAAGGTGCTCGAGAGTCGTCGGTAGTGTGTAACTGTGTATAGTGGTGGTGTTGATGGATGCTCGTTATGGTGGTTGGTGGTTTTGATAGGTGGTTGAGGGTCGTCAGTTGTGTAAATGGTGTTGGATCGTGTTGGGTAGTGGGGTGGTCCGGTGGTGTTTTGGTGCAGGAGTTTGATTAGGGGGCTGGTAAGGGGAAATGGTGAGGGTGATAGGGGTAGTTTAGTCAATATTCCACTTGAGGATTGGGGGTTGTGTAGACGGTGTTGAGTGGTGGGGTTGTATTTTGGTGTATGAGTGAGAGTAGCAGGCTGGTAAGGGGAAATGGCGAGGGTGGTGGTAGTTTGGTCAATGTTTCACTTTTCTTACAAATTGGTAGAATTGAGAAGGAAAAATTAAAAAAGCCATTGAGTATATGATACATAGTGATAAATATTTTTTATGATCTTTGGTATTATGGTTCGTGGTTTTGTTTACTGTTTTGCTGTTTAAATACTGACACTCATTTTTCATTCTCTGATGTACAGCTCATTCGTGAGAATCAAGTAATAGTCGTTGTTGGAGAAACTGGTTCAGGGAAGACCACTCAATTGACACAGGTTTGTATAAACTTATTGACGATTTGCTAAGTCTATTTAATGTTGACGATTTGACATGGATGGAAAAGGTTATTGTACTATTTTATTTTTAACCAGTAGGTTAATTCGACACCGAGGTTTATATCTTGCGGCTAAACAACCTAAAGTTTTACACTTTATTGTTGACTGATCTTAATAATTTTACTGCCATTTAACAGTATTTGCATGAGGATGGCTACACTTCATATGGTATCGTTGGATGCACGCAACCCAGACGTGTCGCTGCCATGAGTGTCGCAAAAAGGGTTAGTGAAGAGATGGATACTGAATTGGGTGATAAAGTTGGATACGCTATCCGTTTTGAAGATGTTACTGGACCTAACACCAAGATCAAGGTTACCATCTTTTACAAGAATTTCTTTTAAGCTGTTTTCCTTTTATTCCAATTTTTTTATTAACTCTCTTTTACAAATCTCAGTATATGACTGATGGAGTGCTCCTACGTGAAACATTGAAAGATTCCGAGCTTGAGAAATACCGGTATGTTTCAGAATTTCAGGAGCTTGTGCTGTATGTGCATGCTGTTTAGCTTTATTTGACTTCTAACATGAGTTTATTTCTTCTTCCAGCGTCATTGTAATGGATGAAGCGCATGAAAGGTCACTGAGCACAGATGTTCTATTTGGAATTTTGAAGAAGGTGGTAGCCCAACGTCGAGATTTCAAGCTCATTGTAACATCAGCAACTCTGAATGCTGACAAGTTCTCGAGTTTTTTTGGAGGGTAATAAATATTCTCCTTCACTATATATATGTTGCTTAATTGATTTGGTTAATCGTAGAAATTTACTATGCTTAGGGTCTAGAATTTCATATGATTTTATACTTTACTTCAACTGACAGAAGTTAATTGCTTCAACACGAGAAATGGAATTTCCCAGTGGGAATACTTACCTAAGGAGGTCTAGGCATGCATTCTTTTCAATTTTCGAGGCCCAGAAATTATAACTCACTGTTCATGTATTTTTAGCGGGTAACTAAATGACCTCTATCTTTGAATTCGGATTTGTTGGTTAGTTCGGCGTCAATGGCGTGAGCCAATGATCACTAACTTCATCGTTAGATTTTTTTTGTCAGCCTTAGAGACTACTTCATGGTTTCTATCTTTTTTTTACAATATGAACTCATTATCTCATGTTTTTTTTTGTTTTGTTTCAGAGTCCCTATTTTCAAAATTCCAGGGAGGACATTTCCTGTAAATACCCTGTACAGTAAAACACCTTGCGAGGATTATGTCGAAGGTGCCGTTAAACAGGCAATGACTATACACATAACTTCACCTCCTGGCGATATCCTCATTTTTATGACCGGACAAGATGAGATTGAGGCAGCCTGCTATGCCCTTGCTGAGCGCATGGAACAATTAGTCACTTCTACTCAGAAGGCAGTTGCAAAACTTCTGATATTGCCTATATACTCCCAGTTGCCTGCCGATCTTCAAGCAAAAATCTTCCAGAGAGCTGAGGATGGAGCTCGGAAATGCATTGTGGCCACTAACATTGCTGAGACTTCTCTAACAGTGGATGGGATCTTTTATGTCATTGACACTGGTTATGGAAAAATGAAGGTCTACAACCCGAGGATGGGTATGGATGCCCTCCAAGTCTTCCCGGTGAGTCGGGCAGCTGCTGACCAACGTGCTGGACGAGCGGGTAGAACCGGCCCAGGTACCTGTTATCGACTCTATACCGAAAGTGCTTATCTAAATGAGATGCTTCCTAGTCCAGTGCCTGAGATACAGAGAACCAACCTTGGTAATGTGGTCTTGCTTCTTAAATCGCTCAAGATCGAGAACCTGCTGCACTTTGATTTTATGGACCCACCTCCACAGGAAAACATTCTCAACTCAATGTACCAGCTTTGGGTTTTGGGTGCACTCAATAACGTTGGGAACTTAACGGAACTTGGCTGGAAGATGGTGGAATTCCCGTTAGACCCGCCCCTAGCAAAGATGCTCTTAATGGGTGAACAGCTGGATTGTCTTGACGAGGTGTTGACTGTCGTCTCCATGCTTTCTGTCCCAACCGTGTTTTTTCGCCCTAAGGACCGGGAAGAAGAGAGTGATGCCGCTCGTGAAAAATTCTTCGTCCCTGAGTCCGACCACTTGACTCTTCTTAATGTCTACCAACAGTGGAAAAGCAATGATTATAGGGGAGATTGGTGCGGTGACCATTTTCTCCAAGTGAAAGCTTTGCGCAAGGCTAGGGAGGTAAGATCTCAGCTTCTTGATATTCTCAAACAGCTGAAAATAAAACTTACATCTTCTGCTGATTGGGATGTGGTTCGGCAAGCGATTTGCTCTGCCTATTTCCATAACTCGGCAAAGCAGAAGGGGATTGGGGAGTATGTTAATACGAGGAATGGAATCCCGTGCCATTTGCACCCGAGTAGTGCTCTCTATGGGCTGGGCTACACGCCAGAGTATGTGGTTTACCACGAGCTGCTTCTGACCACTAAAGAGTACATGCAATGTGTCACGGCCGTGGAGCCACAATGGCTAGCGGAGTTAGGGCCAATGTTCTTTTCAGTAAAGGAGTCCGACACGTCGTTGTTGGAGCATAAGAAGAAACAAAAGGAGGAGAAAACTGCCATGGAAGAGGAAATGGAGAATTTGAGGAAGGAACAAGCAGAAGACGAGAGAAGGAAAAGAGAGAAGGAAAAAGAGAAACGAGCAAAAGAATGTCAGAAGATTGTTATGCCGGGTCGGGCCTCCACTTATCTGAGACCCAAGAAAATGGGGTTGTAGAATTTTAAATGTATAGAGATGTGCGATGAATACCTAGTTTTGCTGTACGAGCTCATGTATGGTTAATTTTTGAATATTCCACCCTAATACTAGGGAAATATAGAGTTCGATTTTTTTTGCAACTGTAACTGATTTCTTACTTTATTATTGATAAGTGAAGATGATACACTTATATACTATGTAGCACGGACACTCCTCCTAATCAGCCGTCCCGTGTCGGACACACAGACACCTATAAATAAGTAATGAGAGGTTCAAAGACTAAAAGAGATTGATTAGAAGATGATTTGAGTGTGAAATGAGAATAAATTATAATCAAAGTCAAATTTTACCTACAATTACTTATATTTAATATCAAATATTAATATAAAAATAAAATTGTACGTTATTTATAACTATAAAATATATTTTTTATTAAATTTAAATGCCGTGTCCCGTGTCCTAATTTCACGAGATGCCGTATCACGTGTCCGTGTCCGTGTCCGTTTTCGTGCTACCTAGCTTATATATCGCCAATATGTAAAGACTTGTGTTCGTGATTCAATCTTTCAACTAATAGATACCGCCAATTAAAACATTTCCCTGTTCACCGGATGCTTGAACAACGATATCACATCTCCAGGTTTATCTCTGTTTTTAGTAGAGATTGTAGTACTACCACTCACCAAATGCACTACTCACACTGGTTTACTTTGGTACTGTAAAACCAGATGTAAGAAGAGATTATAGCTTATTAACGATTTTGAGTACTCGCAAAAGTTTGATTCAGCGCACCTAATTCGTATAATCAAAACGTAAGTGTAAGTTTTGAGGACGTAAATTCCATTTTATTTATGCAATTATGTAATTTTGTATACTAGTTTTAAACCCGTGCAAACAATGCACGGGTCATAATAACATGCGCTCTTATTGATACAGAAGCATATAAAGACTAAAGAAGCGTGATAAAATATTCTATGACGTAATATAAATAAGCTTGTAGTTGATATTCGATATACGTATGATTTAAGTTACTACTCCGTATTCACTAACATATAAAGGATGTTACAAAGTATGATAATGAAATTAATTTACATGTTAAATACAATTTACGACAACAAACATAATTAAGATGAAAATGGATATAATTTTAATAGAGTAATTATACAATAATAAAATAATTAACCCAATTATATTGACACTTAGATACATGACCCGTTTAAATTACATTTACATGCATTGGACCGACTATATACAATCAACCCATTTATATAACATATAAAAACTCTCATTTTTCAATCAATCCATTTTATATATGACACGTTTAATGTGTGTCATGCAACTGTGCAATGTGTCATGCAACTTTGCAAGTCCATTTTATTTTACAGTCCCAATTAAAACTTCCATGAGGTAAACACTTCAACCCCAGTTGCCTTGTTAGTAATTGCTACACACATATATCTTTCTCTATATCTCAAATATTTCATGTCGGTCTTTTATATAACCTGTGATCTTTTGTTTTGGACTCTATATTTTCTTCATCTAATATATACTCTATAATATATCAATTATACTATTTTGATTTCTTTCAAAGAAATTATGATGTCATGTAATTCGTTTATGCATTTATAATGACGAACTTATGCTGAATCTTTGTCCTTGTTTTATTTTATTTTATGTGTTCTTTCACTTTGAATTCGTTTATGTGATTTTTTTTAAAAAAAATTCTATTCAATTTTGTTACATGCATAGTAAATTTGATGATTAATTATTTTATAAAAATTAGCAAATATCATATCTAATATTTTTTTTATTTTGTTTTAATAAAATTATGAAATTTATGTATGATATAAGATGATGTTCATAATTGTAATTCTGTTACTTTTTATGATATAAAATATAAAATACTTTTACCATATTGTAATTGTTAAATGATAGGATATTTGCAGTCTTATAAATCAAGTATGATTTTCATCTTATTGCTTTTATTATTATTTTTTTGTCAGTCGAGTTCTCTAGATATTAATTTTCTACTAATTTTTATCATTAAGTTTGTGATTATGATTATGGTTACAATTTTGATATTTTATTTTGCAAGATCTTTTTCTAGGGAATGATATTTTAGGTCGATTCCTACTGGTTGGAATATAAGTTTTCATTGATTTTTTGTAATTATTTAATTTATAATTTTTTTAAAAACTTATTTAACATATGTATAGCGTGTATCGATTTCTTTTCATTTAATATACGTGCATTTTAATTTTTAATATATGAATATGAATGTATGACATTTTAACATGTGAAATGGTGTACCAATTGTGAAATGAGGAATGGAAAATAAAAAGACCCTAAAAAGAGTAACCCACGTTTTTTTTCATTGAATTGTCAATTTTTTTCAATAAATTGAGGAGCCAATAGGAGCTCTCCAATTGTTTCCTCTTCTATATATAGTAGATATCGATGATGAATGGTTTGTAATACCATTCTGAATTTTTTTTTTGGTTCTACGATAGTATGAATTTGCGTAGTTTCGACTCTTGACAGCTAACTATATTGTCGCTAACACTACATGTGGTATGGTGACATTTAGTTATCTTTACCGAGTCTTCTTCGAATCTCGATGATGATCGGTTATAGTTCTGTTTGAGAGATTTTTTATTTAGTTACAAGAGTATTGTAATTTTATGGATCAATTGTTGAAAACACCCTTATATGTTCCACTTTTTAAAATTTAATACCTTATCAAAACTTTTTTAAAACTTAATACCTTACACTGCTACTCCGTTCAAAATTTGGTACCTTAAGTAGATTCAGGCAAAAAAAAAAGAGCATATTCCGTTCACTTTTCAAATTTCCCTCCAAAGTTCATAATTTATTCCCATTATACCCTTATGTTAGCCTCAACCTCTTCCCTTCCTTCTTATAAGTATAAGCCATCTTCCCTTGCTTTTTAAAACTTAATACCTTACACTTCCACTACTTATCCCCTTTCAAATCTTCTTCTTCTTAAGGTAATATGTTTCTTCCATTCCATTTATATGTATGTTCCGTTCCAGTTAATTTGTTTTTATTTTTGTAAACTTAAATGTTTGTATTTTCTGAATTAGGGTTCATAAATTGATCCTTAATTTTTCGAATTTGGTATTTTTCAGAAAAAATGTCGATTAGTAGGTGCGATTCATCTTCTAGGTCTTCTTCTGATGTTCAACGAAGGTGTTTTTGTGGGATCCCAGTTCGTCGATGCAAATCCTGGACTCATTCTAATCCGGGTAGATTATTTGAAGCATGCAAATTTTACAACCCGGAAACCAATTTTCGTGGATGTAAGTTTTTTCGATGGGTTGATGAAACACAAACTGAGTGGCAAAGGAATGTTATTTGCGAGCTAATGAAGGAGAAGAACATCCTAAAAAGTGAAGCATCCATTTTGAAAGAAGATTTGAAATTTTTACAAGAAGAGAGGAAGAAAGACAAGTTGGAGATTGAAGATTTAAAGAATGGCAAAGATGAAATAGTTGGGTTTTCTTATCCTCCAATGAAGTATACATCAAAGCTGATTTACATGTCAGTCAAGATTGTTGTTGTTGTTGTCTTGCTTGTTCTACTAAGCAAGTTTATTTAGCTAGATGATATGTAATAGGTTGAGTTGTATGTGTGGACTCAACTTTCATGGCCATTTTCCCTTCAATTGTATGCCATGAGAGTTATTAGATGCTTTGTACTCACTATTTGAACAAGTAATGAAAGGAGAAATTCTAAGCTTTTTTACACAATGATGCTTGTTTTCTCAAATGTTGCTTAGCATAACTTCATAAAATGTCTTACATAACTGATGGAATAACACAACCAAATAAAGATTTGTTCTTTAAACTACAAGACACACACAAAGTTGTTTTTCAAACTACAAGACGGACAACCAAATACAACATATGTTTTAGCCATTGATCATGCTTGATTGAGTACCAGTGGGTAGGCCGCCATCAAAGCCACTGATCTGGCTTGCACTTGTTGAGGCTGAGGTAAATAATGCTTTGGATGCTCTTCTGTTGGAAGCCTTGTTCCTCTACTCAGTTTTCCAAGCATTTTGAAGCCTTGGTCTTCCTGGTTTACCTGGTTGCTTTGGAGGGGCTGGGGGGTTCTTGCAAGTCTTCTTGGTATGGCCTGGTTGGCCACAGTGGCTGCAGTTATGTGCCTTCTTTGGCCTCTTCACAAACCTGCTCTCACCTTCACCAGGCTCCTTCCTTCTTTTCTTCAGGGATGGCCTCCCAGGCATCTTTCTCATAGGTGGGGGGAGAGGCTCAGGCATGTTGGTCTTCTCCCAGTGCTTGACTCCTGGCATTGGGGCAACTGCTGGCTCATAGGCTTTGATGTACTTGGCCTTAGAGTATGCTTCATCCACAAAATCCTCTGGATTCAGTCTTGCTTTCATAATAGCAGCAATAGCATGAGGACATGGCACCCCAGTGATATCCCAATGCCTACATAAACATGTCCTATTGTTGAGATTGACAGTCATAGGCTCTCCTTTGTAAATCACCTCAGATATTCCCACATGTGAAGGTAATATCTTACAAAACCTAACCTCATCTGCAGCCCACTTCAAGTATTTACTTACATAAGGCATAAGTTTGCCCTTATAGTTGACCACAGCTTCCCTCTTATCAAAATTTCTCTTCATCACATATCTCCTCATCCATTCCATGTGAGTTAGGATGGGTTTATCTCTCACCTCCTTCAACACTCTATTAAAGGTCTCACACATGTTGTTTAAAAGCATGTTTGACTTTGATTGAGTCCCAAATGCATGTCTTGACCAGTGTTGAGGGGGTATGGCTTTCAAATACTCATAAGCTTGAGTGGATAACAACTTAATACCCTCCAGGTGAGAGTTAAAGTCAGCCTGCATAGAGTTAGGAGGTTAGTATTTAGGTAAAATTAGCATGTTCTTCTGCTTGTGATATAATGCATAGAGTTAGGAGTTTAAGGGTGTTTACCTGTGTTGTTGCTCTTGCAGCACTCCAGAAAGAATCCTTGTAGACTTGGCCACTGTAATTGAGCTTAAAGTTAGCCCAAATGTGCCTGGCACAATACCTCACTTCTGCTTTAGGCACCACTGTTCTCAAGGCATCTATCAACCCCTTCTGCCTATCTGACATAAATGTCATACCCTCTCCTTCCTCTTTGCCAATGTCACTGTTAAGCAGCTCTAAGAACCATCCCCATGTGTCATTGTTTTCTACTTCCACCACAGCCCAAGCCACATGGAAAATATTGTTATTCCCATCTTTGGCAACTGCCACTAGACACATACCTGGGTAAACACCCTTCAAGTGGCACCCATCAACACCAATTATTGGTCTACATCCAGCCTTATATCCCTCCTTACAAGCATTGAGACAAATATACAATCTTTTGAAGAAAACAGGTGGCCTCTCAATACCACCACACACCACAAATGTTGAGGACCCTGGGTTATACTTCTTAACAGCTGATGCATAATCCCAAACCTTAGCATATTGGTCTTTCCCATTACCATAAATCAATTGTTTTACCCTAGACCTAGCTAGCCAACACTTGGCATATGAAACTTCTACATTCAATACTTGAAAAACATGATCCTTAAAATTATTTATCTTCCAGTCCATGTTAGTTCTCCAAAACTCTAGAAACTTTTCTGCTAAGTATTCAGAAGACACTTTTCTATTGTAGTTTGACATTCCACATGTATGTTCTAAAATCAAAGACTTAATCTGAAATTTTTCTCCACCAGGCAGTTGTGTAGCATGTACTTTAAAGTAGCACCTACTCTCTAGATCACACTTACAATTTGCTAAAGAAACGTGCCTTGACCTCCTTCTATCCCACCCACACTTGCATCTATGGTAGCATTGAACAGTTATCCTATCACTAGCATTATGCATGTAGTAATAGTCATAATCATTCTCTATGCTATGTTGAATTAAAGCCTTCCTCAGTACAAACACATTTGAAAATTTAAGACCTGTTTTTAAAGTAATTGGCCCCTTTAAATCAACTGTTTCATTAAAAGTGTTGTAAGGATCTACCTCATCATTATCTGAGCCTTGGAGGCTTTTGAGTTCATCTGAGTCCTCATCCCTCTCTTCATTCAATGCAACTTCAATGTCATCAACACCCCATATGTGTTTCTCTTTATCAACAGAAATATTAGATGTAAGTGGTTGATTCAAGGTACTTTCAACACCCTTTAGTATCTCCCCATCCTCATGGTTATCAAACAGATCCTCTTCATCAATCAAATATTCCTCCCAACACTGCCACTCACAGTCACTTAATTTATCACTATCACTAGCTTCTGAATCAGCAAACTCTAACTCATCCTCATAATCCTCAACAACAGCTCTTTTCCCCTTTCTTTTACCTGAAGCAACAACTTTTTTCCCCTTTCTTGCACCCTTACCTTGGACTTCAACTCCACTGCAAGATCCCTCTTTTGTAACCTTACCCCCACCTCTGCTACTCTTTCTTTGCTGAACTCCTTGATATGGAACAATGGCTTTCCCCACACCTTTCCCTTTTTCTAGCTCACACACCACAGAAACACCTTCACTTCCAACTTTAGCTTTCCCTTTCCTTACACTAGACAACATAGAACCATTCTCAACTCCAACTTTAGCTTTCCCTTTCCTTAACCTAGACAGCACAGAATCATTCTCAACTCCAACTTTCGCTTTCCCTTTCCTTACACTAGACTGCACAGAAGCACTCTTAGCTCCAACTTTACTACACTCTAAGATAGGATCATTAGTAGCTTGGGATTTGTTGTGGAGTTGGGTGGAAGTATTAAATTTTCTAGGGCTTCTTCTCAAAAACTTTATGTCTTCAATGCTAGGCTTATGGGTGGTTATTGTTGTTGTTGATGTCAGTTTTGAAGGAATCTTTTGACTTGGTGCTTTAAAAGCACACTTTTTTAGTGCATTTTTTGGGTTTGACAAAGTCAAAGTTTTTTCTGAAGATGGTGATGCACTGGTATTGGGTTGTAATGATGGGCCATATCTTGGTAGAGGTTTAACTGGGGATAAGCCCACTGAGGGTCTTTTGCATCTGGGTAAATGAGGAGTGATTAAAGGGAGTGGTATAGATGGTAGGGGCTTAACAAAATACAGAAAAATCTCCATATTCACATCTTTGGACTTCAATAGACTAATTATATCATAATCACCTAAGATTTGCTTTCTACCACAACCCAGATTAATTCCACCCTTCT
>JAIUZE010003279.1:0-49104 GCA_022085475.1 Heliosperma pusillum | reverse complement strand
GGGCCTGGACTGGGCCCACGGGCCTGGTTTGGGCCTGTTTTGGGTCGTCATTTTTAAAACCGTTTCTTAATATTTCCCGCATGCTTAACATATTTAAAACCCGTCAAAACAACAACAAAACAATCAAGTATCGACACAAACACAAAGGACAATACCCGGACCAATCCAGACCGGCCTGGACCGGGCCTGAACCGGCCTGAACCGGCCTGAACCGGCCTGGTTTTTCTGGCCACCTTACACGGTTCTACCAACAACAAACACCAAAATATTTCCAACATGTTTAATTAACAAACAACCATTTTAACAACCATCCATACAAAAATCATGATTAGGAACAAATCATCCAAATATGTCAAGAACACTAAACTTGTTATAAATTCATTAAACATAATAATAACAACTACTTATCATGTTACTAACTAAAACCGTAAATAACAACAACATAAACAAAAACAAAAGGTATGTGACATTAATTCGTCGAGTAATCGGAATCGTTACCTTAGCTAGCACAAAAATCAATTAGCACCCAAAATAAGAACTAAAGAAATAAGAAACCCGTCTTCTAGTCTTCTCCTAAAATATACGAGTCACCAAACTCGTCTTCAAAATCTTCCCCTATAAGAAATGACAAGAAAAACATTATTAGAATTAAAACTTGATTTTCCATAATTAAAGTGTTGAAAACGATTTTGTCGGAATTGAAAATAAATCGTACTTGAAGATGGAGAGCGAAGAGGAGATTCTAGAAATATAAGTTAGGACGGATTTGAATAAGAAATGAAGGTTTTGTGACGATTTTGCTCAAGAACGACGAAGAACGATGAAGAACGACGAAGAACGATGAAGAACGATTTAAGAAAGTATTAATTAGATCTTAAGTTGATTTAGTGTAAAATGAAAAGATAGTTAGTGAGTAAGTGGGAGATTGGGCCGTGTAAATATAGAGGAATTATGGAGTCGGGTTTTGAAATTGTTGTTACGGGATTGACTCGGGTTTTATAATTATATTACGGTAATTGTTTAGATATAATTATATATTAAGTTAATTAAACCCAATATCTAGATATTATGTTATTGTAATGAAAAGAAAGAAAATATCTAGTCCTATGAGAGGGTGAGAGAGCCGTGTGGTTTAGGTAGTAGTCGGGTCTGATTTTAAGCGATTTGCGTAATTTTCGTTGACGGATCGATAAAGTTACAAATATCTTAGATATTCGTATTAGTTTAATCGAAAGAATTAAAAGATCTAAAGTGAGTGGAAAAAGGTGACATGGGGCGTGTGACTCATGCCTAAGTCGGGTTTCGGGTTTGTTTCGGGATTTAAGTTGACTCGGGAATAGTTAAATGACGCTCGGGTTTAAACCGTAAAACCTTCTCATAAATTCCGAATAAATTCAAAATAATTATATTAAATTATCATAAATTCAAATAAATCTTAATAAAAATAAATTAAATTTATTATTTTTCAAATATAATTTCGGTCTTTAAATTTACGAGGTGAGTCGGAAAAGTCAACGAAAGTCAAAGTTGACTTAAAATGGGATTCTCATGGAATCTCGCAGAAATTCCAAATACGAACTCGAAGTTTCCAAATTCGACTGGAAACAATAAATTCTAAATTAAAACTTAAATTTACTGAAAAGTATCCATAAAATATTTTCCCTAGAAAAATAGGGTACTTTTCGGGTTGTTACACCTAGGGCCTGGTACGACAGATTGTCCAAATTTTTATTACAAAATAATTTTAAAAGAGGATCTGTCGACAAAACCCTATTTCTAAAATCCGAGGGTTCTGATTTACTTGTTGCTCAAATTTATGTAGACGATATTATTTTTGGTTCTACTAACAATAAATTGTGGAAGTATTTTTCAGATCTAATGACCTCAGAATTTGAAATGAGCATGATGGGAGAATTAAAATTCTTCCTAGGATTGCAAATTCAACAAACCAAGGAAGGAATAAAGATTCACCAACAAAAATATGTCAAGGAACTTATCAGAAAATTTGGTATGGAGAATGCTCATCCAATGGACTCACCTATGCTAACTGACAAAAAGTTGACCTTAGACAAAAATGGTAAGTCTGTAGATGAAACTACATATCGAGGTATGATTGGTTCTTTATTATATTTAACTGCAAGTAGACCTGACATTATGTTCAGCGTATGTGTCTGTGCTAGATTTCAGTCATGTCCTAAAGAATCACATATGATTGCAGCTAAACGTATCTTGAGATATTTAATTGGTACATCTAATTTATATTTGTGGTATCCACTTGAGTGTAATTTCGATCTCGTAGGATATTCAGATGCAGATTATGCAGGATGTTCTTTAGATAGAAAAAGGACCTCTGGATTCGCTACGTTTGTTGGTCCATGCATAATCACTTGGGGCTCAAAGAAGCAAAATTCAGTTGCGTTATCTCTTGCAGAAGCCGAATATATCGCTGCAGGACTGGTATGTTCTCAACTACTTTGGTTAAAGCAACAACTATGTGATTACAGTGTTAATGTTGGTTGTATGCCTGTATTTTGTGATAATACGAGTGCTATTATTATTTCTAAAAATCCAGCTCAGCATTCTCGTACTAAGCATATAGACATTAGACATCATTTTTTACGTGACCATGTAGAAAAGGGCAACATTAAACTCGAATTTTGTAGCACTGAAAATCAATGGGCTGACATTTTAACAAAGGCGTTAGCGAGAAGACGCTTTGAGATTTTGCGGTTGGAAATTGGTATAATCGGTAGCAATTAAATTCATCATAACTATTTTGTGAACCTGCGTGACTGGTTGGAATAAGACGAGATTGTATGACTGTGTCCGCATATTTCATTGCTAGTATATTTGTGTTTAATATTATATATTTTACGTGAGTATCTTGCATATTAAGTGTTTTATGGAAATTGAATTATGAACCACATATTTGCCAAAAAACTATCTTATTCACTTTCCTAATTGAACCAAAATTCTACCCAAGTATCCTATTTGGCCGAAAATTCTCAACACCAACTACCTTACCATATCTTTTTATTTACCTAATCCGATCCTTACCATATCTTCAAAATTAATTACCTTAAATTCCTTTTCCTAACCAAATTCAAAAAAAAAAAGGGAAAAAGGACTAAAGAGCCGGCACCCTATGTGCCCAAGTACAAAAGTACAAAACCCAATACCACTTTTCACAATTACCTATTCCTATCACTATCAATACACATCACCATCAAAACAACTCTCCAAATTTTTTTTCTTTTCTCTCCTTCTCACGGCACCAACTACAACAACAACAAAAAAAAATTACACAACACCTTCAAGCTTCATCAATGGCTTCCACAAGATCAAAAATTACCAAAACCCCAAACCCCAAAACTCCAAAACCTAGCATTCCCACTAATCCTTCTCCTAACCCAAAACAAAAAAACACTAAATATGACCCAAACCGAGTCGGGTTCGATTCTTGAGGGTACTAAGAGACGAAGATTAAATAAAGGGAAGACTAGAGTTCAAGAAGAAGCACATTCGGATTTCGTGGACACGGTTCCCAAGGTAACTACACGGACCACGGTCCGAGATTTTTCGCCTCAAGAGACGGCATCCGGGCTTGACAAGTTTCGTTTAAAAAAAGATGAACGAAAGTTAGTCAACCGGGTTGCTAAGTACGGTATTCATGGAGGTCGTAGCTTTCCGAAAGCATGGTGTGAAAAATACGAGGCTTTGGGATTTTTTAACGACTTTCTAAATTTTCAAGAATGGGAAAACGTGTCACGGTTTTCGGGTCCAGTTTCTCCTATTGAAGTAATTCAGTTTTACGCTTCTGTTTCTTTAACTTCTGGAGTTTTGAATGCCGTTGTTAATGGCCGACCAGTTTCGGTCACCATGGCTGATTTTTGTACTCTGTTTTTGGTTCCTGATGATGGAATCAAAATTGAACCGAGTACGTCATGGGACGAACTGTCGGACCTGACTAAGTTGGAGGTGAAGCGGTATTTTGATGATGGGGCTACTTTATCTAGTTGTGTGTTGGCGGGGAATGTGTCCCCAAAATTGAAGTTTATGTTGAATTTTTTGTGGAATACGGTTGTTCCGCGTTGGGGAGGACGGGATAAAATTGCTTGCTATGAGATGATGGTTGTGAAAAATTGGTTGGAAGGTAACCGGGTCAATCTTGCTTTCCTTGTATTTTCTAGAATTTCTCAAACTGCTTTTTCGGTAACCGAGGACAAAATTTATTCGACCCTTGACTTACCATATGGGATGTGGGTGTCTCGGCTACTTGAGTCGAAAGGGGTTGTTGATTGGGATAGTTATGGTGTTCCTTAAAGGATGATATGTGTGATACGTTTTTGAAATTTATGAAATTGGAGGCTTGTGGTCCGGAATTGATGTTTATGACCAAGGGTGGTTCGGTCGGTTTGAAGCCGGTAGTGGCTGATTTTTCGGGGCTCTAATCTAAGTTGGATGTGTTTATGGGTAAAGTAATGGAGCACCTTGATGCGCAAGATAAGAAAATTGATGCGGTTGTTGACAAGGTTGTCAAAACCGTGGCAATGGGGACCACTAGCTCCACCCGTGACCGTGGTGGGTCGGGTGTGAGTGGTGAGTTGCGGTCTTGGATGACGGGAGTTGATGGTTGCCTAGCCAAATTAAAGAGGAATGTTGTCGATATACGACAAGAGATGTTTAGGCAACGGGATCGGATGCAATTCTTAGTTAGCCAAGGAGGTGCATTAGTGAAGAGCGGTTCGGAAATGCGTGAGGGGATGCACACTATTTTTGATGCGACGGAGGCTCTTTCTTTGAAGGTTCGGAACTTCGATGCATGTATGCCTCACCGCCAAAGCTAATCATGTGTCGACGTGCCTTGATCGCCTTTCTACTATTGAGTACCGTACCCGACCCGATTACATTGACCCCAACATCATCCGCCAACCCAATATGCCTTGATCTTCTTATCTTAGCTTGTTTGCTTCTTAAACTACTTAACCATTCCGCCCATTTTGGCTTTTTATACTCTATCCTATTCGGCCCATTTGGCACTAACAATATTTCTTGTGGTTTGTAGTTTTTTTTTGACATTTGATATTTGATTTTGCTTGATATATATCGTTTAGTATTGCGTATTTTGCATATCTATTTCTTGCCTTGGAGTATGTTATTCTAGTCATTTTATATCCTTGTTCTTGTCTTTTCAATGATGCCAAGAGGGGGAAGAAGTGATATGATTTGAGTCTTTGCTTATGCTTGCTCCTTGTCAAGACTCGTTATCTCTCAAAGTCTTTCAAGTTATAACTTTGGCTAAGTTGTTATGTTCTTGCGATCAAAGTTGCTATAACTTTGGGAGTGTTTTGTTGAGGGGGAACCATACTTAGTCACAATGTTAAGAGAAATCATAAGAGACTTGTCATCATCAAAAAGGGGAATTTATTGGACCTATATTATAGTTTTGATAATGACATGTGTTTACTTGATAATGTGCTTTACTTAATATATCATATGCATGTAATTGTGTGCTTTAGTCTTATCATAGCTAACAACAATTACGAGAAGGAAGATCAAAGTTATAAGAACTTTAGGCATAACTTTGACAAGTTCAGTGAGACAAAGTTATAACAACTTCAGGAATAACTTTGGAAGTATACATGAAAGTTATAGCTACTCAGTCATAACTTTAAAGAAAAACGCTTCAAGCAAGATCTACCTCAAATAACACAAGACTTAAGATGGAGGGTCTTTGTGATCAAGATGAAGAGATGATCCGTATACTGAAGATCTTTGTGAAGATTAGATAGTATAGGTCGTCATTCGGTAACTATTCCATTCGAGTGATTTTATGTTCAAAGTTATAGATTTAGCCTATAACTTTGGACGATAAATGTTGATGCATGATTTTGGAAATAAAATGTTTTAAATGTTTTCAAAAGTGAAAGAGTATTTTTATATTTATCAAAAGTTTTAATGGAGAATATATATTTATGAGATTCTATTAGTTAGTAATACAACTTATGGGTTGTCATGCTACCTAGGGTTTCTAATATATTCTATCTCAATTTGTTGTTAACCTAATAAGCCCACCTAGGGTTTGGGCCACCTAGGGTTTCGTGGAAACCTAGGTTTGTGCCTCCTAGGGTTGCGTGCCTCCTAGGGTTTCGTGTAGATGGAAGAATCCGGCCTCCATAGGCTTGTTCTCTTTGTTTACCTTAATCTAGGATTCTATTATATCTTTACAACAATATTTTGAGATATTAAAGATAAATATATTTCTATAAGATAAACCAAATAATATTTTGAGATAAAGATATTTCTATAAGATAAAGCAAATATTATTTTAAGGTATTAAAGATAAATATCTTTCTTAAATATTAAGTTAGGGTTTTAGATGTCCTATGCTTTTATTATAAATACTCCTTCCCATCTCAATCTTGAAACACACGAAATACACGAATCACACGACACATAAATCCTTGTGATAATTTTCCAAAATCGTTTTAAAGCAAACCTTGAGCAAAATATTTATTATTTTTAGTGTTTGTTTTTCAAAAGAGTCGTGCATCAATTATTATCAATCGCTTGCGTGAAATACGTTATTGGATAATAGTACATCATTATAATCTTACAATTCTTTAACGGGAATCTGTGTGATTTATATTGTACTTTCTTATTAACGTAAGATAGTATAGAGTATTTATCGATACTCACCTTGAGTTATAATCATAGTTGATTATACGAGTGGGTTGATAATTTTTGTAATCCGTAGAAAGGTACTAAGAATTATTAATCGAGAATAGTGGACGTAGGTTTCAACGTGTGAAACTGAACCACTTCAAAAATCCGTGTGCCTCTCTCTACTCTTTTTACTTTTCGTTATTTCGTTACTTATGCTTACTTTGATTAATTAGTTAGTTGATTTTAATCTATAAGATCAAATAATTAATTACATATCATATAAATTGAAAAAGTGGGGCTGGTTTTTAATACTCAATTCCCCCCCCCCCCCCCCCTCTTTCGTATCGATCAATAGACTCTACAACGTGAAAAGAAAAAGCAAGAGTACAAACGTGCAATGGTTGTTGCAGTGCGGGGTGACTCCAATTTTGAGGATGAACCCATGAAAGATGAATTAGAAGAACAACTTTGTCTTAGATCTACCATCAAACCACAGGCAAGACGCAAGACTTATGATGATTCTCTTCGGTGTCTCATGGCTCACTAAAATGCTTCCGATAGTGAATCTGAAGACGAGGTAAGTCCCTCTAATCTCAAAATTCAAATTAGGTCTTTATCTAAGGAAAAAATTGTGAGATTACTTTATGAGACTTTGGACACTAGTTGTGAACAAAATAAGCGTCTGAATGCTATGCAATTTGAAATAGAAAGCATAGCGGAGGAGAACATTCATTGAAAGCGTGATTTGAAGAACATGACAAAGCGAACAGTCGAGCAGACTGTTCATTCTGAACTAACTGCTGAAAACAAGTCACTTGTTAGCAAGATTCATGATATAGCTAAGGGACTGAACGAGATAAAATGTATTCATGGTAAAAGTTCAACTTCTTATTATAATATACATGCTAGCTTTGATAGACTAAATTTTGACTATGATATTCTTCTTGAAAAGAACATAAAATTACTTAGGAAAATTGAAAATCTTGAAACTGACCTAAGTAATGCTTGACATGTTACTGCTAAATGGGAAGGGAGCAATATTGTCCTTAACTTTCTCGTTAATCAATCTAGCAATTCAAATAAGCTTGGATTAGGATACGAGTCTTGTTCAAACCCTAAGCAAAATGGTTCTCAATACTGTAATGTTTGGGTTCCTGAACATACATTGAACACTACTCTTGACTGTTTAAATCAGAACAAATCTGTTGCTGCTTGTTTCAAAAAACCTGAAGCCTATGAACCAGACTTTCGTAAGCCTAAATATGCGGGCCTACCTGAATACACCTTATGAAAATTTTGTGGGAAAACATGACACGTATTTAATGCTTGTAAGAAGCGGTTAAGTTACTTGTAACAAAATTGTAAGATTGTCAAGAAAATGTGGATTCGAAAGAACTTATTAGCACAAGTGACTAACCAAAAGGGACCCAAGTTAATTTGGGTACCCAAGTCCAAAGTATAATCTGTTTTGCAGGCTAAAGTGAGAGGGAGCAACATGCATTGATCAAAATAAATTTTGTTGCTCAAGGTGCATATGGACGATGTCTTTGACCTCTCACATAGAGCCTACAAAGTGGAGGTGTGATACACAAATTGGTTAGGTGTTTCAAGTTTATTCACACTTCAAGAAAGAATGGTAAGAAATTCTCAACTCCTAATCTTAATGTTAAACAAATATAATGGGAAGTATAAAAGAGTAGTTGGTATGTATATTCTTAAGTTCTTAGCTTACTACCTACTATGTTATATTCTTCATCTTGGTTATAAATATTTATCTAACATCATTAAGCTTGTGTGCAGATGAAGAAAAAGAACAAGAGATAGCCCACGAGAACTTGATGAGCAAAATCAAAAGCGTGTTAAACAGTCCACTAAATTGTTCACATAGAAGCGATCTCAAGTTTAGGGTGAACAAAACCGTCAATGACATTGTTGAATCAGACATCCGACAGTTCAGTGGGATTAAATAAAACAGATGAAGAACACGAGCTAAATCAATTTGAATGGAGCAAATGGAACAACGATCAAAAGATAGTTTCGTCAAATGAACCAAAGGAGTAAGAAAACAATTACGGGATTACGGTATGGTTATTATTTTTGTGCCTATTCTTTGTGATAACATGGGTGCAATTAATACTTCATAAAATCCTGTTCAACATTCTATGACAAACTTTCTTCGTGACATGGTAGAAAAAGGGAACATTTGCTACAAAATTTGTAAAACCGTAAATCGGTTATCCGACTTTTTACTAAATCTTTAGCAAGGGAACAATTTGAGAAAATCTGATTGGAATTTGGACTATTAAACTGTAGCTCATAGTTAATGATCCACTAAAATTTTCCTCTATGATTGACTAGAAAAAGAGTCGTTGTGTCATTGAGCTGGTAGTTCTCCATTAGTTATGGAACTTGGTTGTAGTTTGCCTAGTATGGTCCTCTTCTCATAGACTAGTAACGGGTTTGACAATTCGGCGTTTGCACTTAACTTACATATCCACTTTTTCTCAAATAAAGGCAAAATCCAAATAACCCAAAAATAAGCCAAAACAACTCATAACTTACCAAACAGAAATTGGACAGTCCTCTGCACTGTTCAGTTGAGAACCCTGAACCCAAACCTTCTTTTACCAAAACCTAGCTGCAATAGATAGGAAGCACCAAATCAATTTGACTACCCATTTAACCTACAACCCAAAACTAATTTATACCTTCACTTATAATTGATTTTGGTTTGAGTTTATTGCTCTTGAGTTTCTTTTCTTCGTGACATATTAAAGAGAATAATGATATTTTCACACGTTTTCATTTTGTACTTTCATCGGGGATTTTTGCTGGTGCTATAATTTTTGATGGAGATTCTCATTATAATAGAAGTTTTTATGAGAAATGAGAAAGTGCTTAAAAAAATTATGCGAAAAAAAAATGAATGATGACAAAAAAAAAGGTGAAGAAAGACAAAAAAAAAAGTAAGAACAAAGAAGAAGAAGAAGAAGAAGAAGAAGAAGAAGAAGAAGAAGAAGAAGAAGAAAAAAAAAAAGAAGAAGAAGAAGAAATATGAGCACTATGTAATGATTTAGTTCATCATTAATTTCAAATCTCCTACGTTTTTCATGTTCTTCAAAACTCCACATGCATGTATCTTAATCTCTTTTGCTATAAAATTCTTTCACGAAATTTAGATATCATCTACTCTTTATACTCTTACTCGAAGTCAATTGTAACCTAATCACATTAACCAAAACTCTCCCTTACTCTTCATAACTTTCCCTCCCTCGACCTATCCTTTCAAATCAGCCAAACCCATGTTTTGCCTATTATATTTATGTGGGTGTGTTTGTATATGATGCTCTCGTTGGTTGTCTTGAACTAATTATTATGATGTCTATTTGGACTGTGTGTCGGTAGCTATTTCCATGTCTTTGTGGTAATGGGTGTGCGTTCACTATTTTGACCATCTATCTCTTTTTGATGATGTTAAGAGGAGGAAATAGTGGTGGATCTCGTACCTAGTAGCTACTAATCTTTAATCCTTTGACTATGAAGTTTTCCTCTTAGCGTTTCGAAAAACTAAAGGTTCATTTCAACTATGCTGATTTTAGACAGTTTCCTATTTTTATCAATTGTCATGATTATTATTGTCTTACTAATCTTGCGTTGAGGGGAAAATTGTCACTAAGGAATTGCCATCATCAAAGGGGGAATTTTTTGGAGCATGTTTTTTGATGACGACAAGTCTGTGCTACATTCTTTTAACATGTTTGATGGCTTTGTGCATGACTAGATATGTTGTTCAGAGAATGCAAAACTTGGAATGAAGCTTAAGGAACTATGAAGAATTGTTCTAGCTTTTCTTTGGTCGTCTTGTTAATGTAAGGGTAGAGTTCTTAAGTATTCTCGGCACATATGTTTTGAACATCCTTAAGACTGTTCAATTCTAAATGCTTCATAAAACATGCCTGAAACTTTTCTGAACTCGTTCAGCAAGAGATTTTCGTAAAATATATATTTGAAATCTGATTTTGAATGAAATATTCTGGATATTAAAAGTTCCTTCTTCTGTGATAAAAGATATTATTGACATTGATTAGGAAGTTATCTTGGAGAATAAGTATAATATATTTTGGAATATTTTATTCAATAATTATCCTAAAGAATATTTTATTTCTTATTTTAAGAAGTGGTATGTAACTATACTTGTATATTATAAGAAGTATTTGTTCAACATTCTCTACTGATTTAAAAAAAGCTTTAAACCTATGATTTGCAAACTGATATGTCAACAGAGAACTTTTATTGTTTTGCAAGATATTTGTGTCAAGTCATTTGAACCGTTCCCGAGCGCTTAAGTTCTTATATCCATAAGTGTTCATTGTACTCCATCGTTCCATCTTGAGAACCATATAAAGAGTCAAAAGATTTGTAATTTTCAGATTTGTGTGAGAGAGATTTATTCGGGTACGGGGTTGTACTCGAGTCGCACGATCAGGTTTGATTGTGGGGGTTTTCTTTGTAATTGGGTAGGATTCTAAAAGAAAATATTAATAAGAGAGATAATGGACGCAGGCCTTTAGAGTGTAGGTCGAACCACTTAAAAATCGATGTGTTCTTATTTTTGTTTGATCGTTATTTTGCTTTCTTGCGTTTCGATTCATTCATGAATCTGTTGGAATCAGTACTGCACAATATCCATTTTTAGACAGTCTTCTGAACTGTTTAATCTAATTTAGTGGTGATTCAGAATCGATAAGCTACGATTTGTGTGTTTAAACTTTTAAAAGGTACTTAATTCACCCCTCCCTCTCTTAAGTATTGGATCCATAAACTCAATAGAAACAAACAAAGTCAACCAATGGTTGAGTAGAGAAATCCACACAAAACATGATAGTACACACGGTGACAAATTCACATTATCATACGAATGCACAACAACATTGATTGAACCTAATAACACCACTAGTATCACTTTCAAACACAATCAAGGGTGTTTGCTACAATCACAAGGCATCCAGATGCTTGCTACAAATCACAAGGCATCAAATGTGGTCAAGCCACTCCCCGGACCATAGAATGAGCATGCCTCCTCTAGTAGTGGACCCACTAGAGGAGGCTTCAGGCGGCTCTCCGCGTATGACGCTGCCTCAAAGAGGATTTAGTTACCTGTACTGTCCCCAACAACATCAAAAACCACATATGACAATCTCATTCATAAAATCAAAATGCATTATTATCAATAAAACATCATCATACATCATACAATTCACATGGACAATAATGTCACAATTCTCAAACAACATACGTCAACCAAGATTGAGTAGAGAAGTCTTTACCTTATAGTAATCTCCAAGCGTGAGACTTTAATTTTTCTTCTACAAAGTCGGCTCTTACCTTCAATATAATAGCATACAATCACATTCCATTTTCTTCTAATTACCCAATGACTCAATAATAAACCAAAACCCCTAAATTGTTACTCCCAATTACCAATTCTTAGATCATCGAATGAAAAGACCCAAACTTAAAACTTAACTCAAAAATTCTATGTGTGGTGATAAGGAATCCTCAACCCCAAAGCCTATATTAACAATTATGAAGGACAATAATGAGTTCTCCCCAATTCTAGGTCTCAGTTGACTAATTCAAGCATAATCAGGGTAAATCCTCAAGATTATAGACTAACGCTACTTAAGATAGTTTAAGACAACCTAAGCAAGACTAATCAATACTAAAATACTAAAACTAATATAATGGAATAAAGGTAGAATGATTATTACTCACAAGTCAAAATTAAAGGTGAAATCTTGGAGGAATCTAGGATACTTGTCTCTTTAATGTTAAGGGGTATAATTTTAGGGTTTTGGAGTTTTGACAGGATGAAATGATTGATTTGGCTTTCCAAGTCTTATATATTATCTAGAAAAATATACCCTCGAGATTAGAAATAAAATAAAAAACCCGGAGCAGGATTTTGCGATTTGGCTTAGCTACCCGTGGTACTCAGTTGTGTAGACTCTACTCGGTCGAGTAAATCCAACTCGGTTGATTGGCCGAGTTTTCTGAGCCAGGGATCAGCTCAAACTCCTCACTAACTTTGGTTCCATCTATCTTCTCTCAAACTTTCATTCTCATACTAGTTCTAATCTCTTGTGTGTTCCCTGATGCATAAAATTGTTTTTTTCCTTGTATCAATCTTCCTCACAAAATAATGTTTTTATTGAGTTTCCACCCAGCTTGTTTTCTGTGAAGGACCTCCACAAAGGGACAATTATTCGTCACAACCTTGCTCGAGGTGGTGTTTTCCATTGGTCCACCCCTTTACTACTGCATCTGCTCTCACGATCGCCAAGATACCCGATCTTGACCATTTTGTGGGTCATCCGGCCTTTGGTGCTAACCTACGTCAATTAGCTACTTATTTTAAAACGCCTTTTAATTCGAATATGGGCGAAAGTGGTAATCAAGCCCCTTTACTTTGTACAATTGTGAAATTCAACCCCTTAAGTTTTAACTGGAGTGATTAGGCCCCATAAGTTACACAATAAGTGAAATCAAACCCCTTACCCAAAATCTCACGAGAAATTCAATTTATCATATCATAAAAATATTATTGGTTATACTTTTATATAAAAAAAAAGCTTAATTAAATGAATATATTAAGCCCAAAAAAATGTCCACATTAATTAGAAAAATAAAATCAAAATTAATTTATGAAAATCAAAATATTTATTTTTTATATATAAAATATATGTAGTTAATATAAATATATTTCAATGTTTTAACTATTTAAAAAAAATTAAGAATTACAAAATATTTTGTTAGGTGAAATTAAAATTCAGAATAATAGATTTTCGTGACAATATATACAAAAAATATAAAAAAGATATGCAAAATATAATAGCAAAGTAAAAACATTGTGCAAAACTATTTACTCTTTCATCATTTCAAAATACTTTACGTACAATATTGTTAATTATTATTTTCTAAATGAAAAACATATTGAATTTTAGTTTAGTTTTATTTATTTACGAGATAATGAATTTCTCGCGAGATTTTGTCAACGAGCTTAATTTCACGTTTTACATAACTTAAGGGGCCTATTTACTACATTTTAAACTTAAGGGGTTGAATCTCACAATTGACCAAAGTAAAGGGGTTCGATTACCACTTTCGCGTTCCAATATGTATTGCAATGTGTGTCTTTCTAATTAAAGTCAAAAACTTCGGCCTCATTATTCTACTCTTACTACATAGTTTCCACTTTATATTGTGTTTAGTGACATATGGACATCTCTTATTTATTTGTTCGACAATTTCAAATATTATCTTGTATTTGTCGACCACTTATCCGAATTTATATGCCTCTTTATTATGAAACAAAAATTCGACTCTTACTACATCTTTGTAAATTTTCACCCACTAGTTGAATAACAATTCTCCACACAACTTCGTACTCTATAATCCGACAACGACGGTGTATGAAATCTCGCCTTATTCTTCTACGAACATGGCACAACCCATCTCACTTTTTCTCTATACGCCCCTGAACACAATGGCTACGCTAAACGGCATCATCGTAGTATTGGTGGTTGTTGGTAAAATAAAGACGTAACAATGAAGAGTAAGATAGAACTTATCGAAATAGGAAAGAAAGAAGTGTCGTGGTAATGAAGCCACTGACTTGAAAACTATATCGGCACGACTTCGGTGGTAATCGTCTCATGCCGGTAGTTTCCCAAGGTTAACACTGCGACTTCCACACACGACCACTCGTGTAAAGAAGCCTTGGAACAAACAGAAACTTTACCCAGAATTCGACAGTAGCAGAGAAGAAGAAGAGAGAGATTGAGAGAGAGCATTGTGTTATGATTTTGTGTTGTATTTTTCTGAACTGAAAGGTTGTCTATTTATAACAAAAAATAGACCAGCAAAGGAGGCAAAAACGCTCCACTTAATCATGGTCAAAGGCGTGATTAAGGGAGTTTAATTAACCTCCTTAATTTCCGCCAGTAACAATCATATTTGACTGACTGTTACACAATACAAATTCAAATCAGATACATTGAATGTGGACAGAATACAAAGCGCACACACACAAGTCCAAAAGGTTAAAAGTTGGCCAAGGCCCGCACCGCAGGTGCTCTACCCAAACCCAAACCCCAAACCCGAGCCCGAGCCGAGCCGAGCCGGGCCGGGCCAGCGCGTGTGTGTTTGGACCCAAGCCCACAAGCCCAATACTCTCAACAAAACCCTCTTTGTTAACTCTATTGAACACTACAAAGACAAGTAGTATTATAAACAAGAGGAAAAGACAATTTCCCACCGATGTGGGATACACATCAATGAGAATAGTTTGACTTTTGGCTTTTGATAAGCCATCATTGCCAAGAATCCCCCAATGATGGCGAAGAAAGAGCTAAGGAAGAATTTCTGGGTAAGGAAGGGTGGATACTTAAACGTTTAATGTCTTTCTACTTGAATTGACGTATTAGTGAGATGAGGCAACAAGTTACTTTCAATAAGTGAATATCTTTCGACTTGAATTCCTTGTTGGGCTTCAGTTGAGACCCCCACAACACATATCATACCTTCCAAGACTGTTTTGTTCCGCGATTCATAGTGCAAGACTTTTTAAAGCCACGCGTTGACCCTGGTTTAGATGAGTGCTCTAGCGAGAATTGGTATATTCTCACATAGATGGTGGCTAGACTATCAAACTCCCATAGGTAGCTCAAGTGCTTCTCAATAGCACTTCTCACAAGAGCTATTAAGGATAAAAATTCAACCTGAAAAATAAACACAATCCATCAAATGCGTTTCAAAAGCACCACAAAAAAGGCTATGGGCCGTCAAGCGTCATAGGAATGGAAGATATGGAATCCATCAAGAATCACTCAATCTTGACTTATGGACTTAAGCCCCATTCCTCTCGACGTCTCATAGACTACTCTCCTTGTTAGCCCCTTTGTGAAAGGATCAACAAGATTGCGTTCGGACCTCACATAGTCCAAAGCAATCACTTCATTTTTCAGGAGTTGTTTTACCACATCGTGCCTGATTCGAATATGTCTTCTCTTACCATTATAGAGATCGTTCTTAGCAACACTGATAGCTGCCTGACAATCACAGTGTAAGGAGACTGGTGTAACTTGCCCCCCCCCCCCCACATTGGCACATCTGCTAGTAAGTTACTCAGCCATTTTGCTTCTTGACATGCCAACTCAAGAGCAATAAACTCAGACTCCATAGTGGAGCGTGCTATACAAGTCTGTTTCGTAGACTTCCATGATATAGCTCCTCCGCCTAGAGTGAACACATAACCACTAGTGGAACATATTTCATCATTACCTGAAACCCAGTTTGCATCACTATATCCTTCTAACACAGCAAGAAATTTACCATAATGCAAAGACAAGTCAATTGTTCCTTTCAAGTATTTAAGTAAGCGACGAAGTACATTCCAGTGTTCAGCACTAGGGTTATGTGTATACCGACTCAGTCTACTAACCGCATAAGCAATGTCTGGTCGACTGAAGTTCATAAGAAACATCACACTTCCTATAATTTTAGCATACTCTTCTTGAGAGACACTGTCACCCAAGTTTTTACACAGAGACACGCTAGCATCATAAGGGGTCCTAGCAGGTATAATATCAAAGCTATCAAATTTCTTCCAACACTTTCTCAACATAATGAGATTGACCTAGTGATATTCCATTTGAGGTTTTAGTAACTCTAACTCCAAGAATAACATCAGCTTCCCCTAAGTCTTTCATCTCAAATCCTGACGACAAAAATTGTTTGGTTTTATTCACAACAAATAAATTACTACCAAGAATAAGCATGTCATCAACATATAAGCATATAATCACACAATCTGATCCAAACAGTTTAGAATACACACACGAACCAGAATTGTTGGTAATATAGCCATCATCAATTAAAGTGTTGTGAAATTTCTCATACCACTGTTTAGGTGCTTGTTTAAGACCATATAGTGATTTTCTCAGTTTACACACTTTACTCTCTTGACCTTTTACCACATACCCCTCGGGTTGAGACATATAGATCTCTTCCTTTAGGTCACCATTCAAAAAAGCAGTTTTTACATCCATCTGATGTTCAACAAGCTCATGCACAGCAGCTAAAGCAATAAGAGTTCTAATGGTGGAAATTTTAGTCACAAGTGAGTAAGTATCAAAATAATCAATATCTTTCTTTTGTGTAAACCCTCTAACCACAAGTCTAGCCTTGAACCTTTCGATTGTACCATCGGGTCTCAATTTCTTTTTAAAAATCCATTTACTACTAATGGGTTTACTACCCTTAGGCAAATCAGTCAACTCCCAAGTCTGATTAGAAACAATAGAATCAAGTTCGTTTTTAATAACTTATTTCCAAAAAATAGCATCGATCGATCTCATAGCATCAACATAAGTTTTTGGATCATCTTCTATTAAAAAAGCAGAAACAAGTTCATCACAAGCACAATCATCACATGCGTTTTCAGTTAAAAAAGTTCTAACAAAATCATTCCCAAAGTTCTTTTCAACTCGAGGCATCTTACTCCTTGTAGGTTCAACAACATGATCAACAAAAGTACTACTACTAGCATGCATATAACTGTCAACAGGATTAACAGGCAAAACAGGAACATCAGGCAATGATACAACATCTTTCTTTAAAGGGAAAACATGTTCAAAAAATTCAGCGTCTCTAGCCTCAGAAATAGAACGATCACTCAATGACATGAATCTATACGCAGAACTGTTTTGAGCATAACCAGAAAACGCAATCATAAGTCTTAGGTCCTATGGTAGGCCTCTTAGCTTAAAGCTAGGTAAGCCTACTTTAGCCAAACACCCCCACACTTTAAGAAAATTCAGGTTGGGAGTATAACCTTTCCATATCTCGTAAGATGTCTTGTCTAGTTTCTTGTGTGTTACCCTGTTAAGAATATGACAAGCCGAAAGCACCGCTTCCCCCCACATATCATCAGAAAGGCCAGAACTTAAAAGCATAGCATTAATCACTTCTTTCAAAGTTCTATTTTTACGTTCAGCTACTTCATTTGATTGAGGTAAATAAGGTGGTCTGGTCTCATAAATTAATCCTTTTTTCTCACAAAAATCTACTAGATAGTTAGAACCTGTTCACCACCTCGATCAGACCTGACTCGTTTAATCTTTTTATCAAGTTGATTTTCTACCTCAGCTTTAAACTTTATAAACATTACCTCAGCTTCACTTTTATGTCTAAGTAAATAGACTTTAGTATATCTAGAGCAATCATCTATAAAGGTGGCATAATAATGTTTACCTCCTCTGCTCATAGTACTTTTAAACTCAGCTAAGTCAGTGAATTAATTCAAGAAGATTTGTATGTCTAGTTTTAACAGGTTTACTGGGTTTTTTTAGTAAATTTAGCCTCAACATTTAAAACAAATAAACCCCCACAGAGATAACCCTTGCCCACAAAATCCCCATTGTGCGACATTACAACCTTGTCAGCCTCAAAAACAAGTTTCACACCAGCTTTGTTTAATAAGGCACCACACACGAGGTTCCGACGCAAGGTAGGAACATACAAAACATTATTAAAAGCAAGAGTTTTCCCTGAGGTCAGTTTGAGAAAGATCTTGCCTTTGCCTGTGATCACAGCAGAAGAGAATTTACCCATGTAGACACATTCACCATCAGTCACATATTCGAATTCAGCAAACAGCTCCTTGTTAGCACAAAGATGTCTTGAAGGTCCTGTATCCAGAATCCAATCACTAGCATCTGCAGCAAAATTTGCCTCAACCACCATAGCAGAAATAATGTCATCTTTCTCAACAACAATAGCTTCAGCAACTTTCTTTTGAGGACACTGGGAAGCTTTGTGATCCGGTTTTCCACAGACATAGCACACTTGATTCTGATTTGGCTTATGAATCTTACCAATTTACAAGTAGGTTTGGTGAATTTCCCTTGACCCGATTTCTTAGCATTCTGACCCTTTGACTGACCTTGACCAGCTTTAGCCTTTCCGTTACCCTTGAACCTATCTCCATTTGAAGACCCACCAGTTTCAACGAGATTAGCCTTAGTAGTAGTAAGAGACAACTGCACATAACGGTTAGCCTCCTCAGTCCTCATGTGACCTATTAGTTCTTGTAGGGACAAATCTTTTTTATTGTGTTTCAGATGGTTCCTATCCTCATTCCAGGAGGGGGGAAATTTCTCTAGCAACACATTAGCTAGAAAGATCTCATCTAATTGCATACCCTCATTAATAGCGTCAGCACACAAGTTCTCATAAACATGAACTTGCTCAATAATAGGTTTGTCATCTACCATTTGAAACCCAAGCCACTGCCCGACAACATACTTCTTTTTACCCGCATCATCAGCCCCATATTTTTTCTCTAAAGACTCCCAAATGGTTTTAGCAGATTTATGGACCATAAATAAGTCAAAAAAAGTATTAGACATGTGATTAAGGAGATGACATTTAGCAGTTTTGGTATCCTTATCATGTTTCTTAACAATTTCCTCATTTGACCTAACAACATAAGCCACGGGAGGGGTAGCCTCTACAGCATTACAGGGTACGGGCACAGGTCATAATCAATTTCAAGTTGTTCGAAAAACATAAGTAATTTCTGAGACCACCTCTTATAATTCTGAGCATCTAAAGGTTCCAGTTTAGACAAGTCTAGGATCGTCTTACTCGAAATTATAGCCATTGTTACGACATAAATATATAGTTTTCAAATTGTTGGTAAAATAAAGACGTAATAATGAAGAGTAAGATACAACTTATCGAAACAGGAAAGAAAGGCAGTGTCGTGGTAATGAAGCCACTGACTTAAAAACTATATCGACACGACTTCAGTGGTAATCGTCTCACGCCGGTAGTTCCCCAAGGTTAACACTGTGACTTTCACACACGACCACTCGTGTAAAGAAGCCTTGGAACAAACATAAACTTTACCCAGAATTCAACGGTAGCAGAGAAGAAGAAGAGAGAGATTGAGAGAGAGCATTGTGTTATGATTTTGTGTTGTATTTTTCTGAACTGAAAGGCTGTCTATTTATAACAGAAAATAGACCAGCAAAGGAGCCAAAAACTCTCCACTTAATCACGGTCAAAGGCGTGATTAATGGAGTTTAATTAGACTCCTTAATTTCCGCCAGTAACAGTCATATTTGACTAACTGTTATACAATACAAATTCAAATCACATACATTGAATGTGGACAGAATACAAAGCGCACACACACAGGTTCAAAAGGTTAAAAGTGGGCCATGGCCTGCACCGCAGATGCTCTACCCAAACCCAAACCTTAAACCCGAGCCCGAGCCCGAGCCGAGCTGGGCCGGGCCAGTGCGTGTGTGTGTTTGGACCCAAACCCACAAGCCCAATACTCTCAACAAAACCCTCTTTGTTCACTCTATTGAACACTACAAAAGACAAGTAGTTCAGTTCAAATTCTATAAGGTAAGTTAAGTTAACTTCAACATTTATAAGCTCAGTTGAGCTCATATAAGTTCAGCTAAGTTTATTTCAGTTCGTATAACTCCAATAAGTTCTGTTCCTTGCAACAAAATTAAGTCCAAAAAAATAGGGTATCAACTATGTGTTTTTGTTGGATATCCCCATGCAATATTCGTACCTATGGCCTGACCTCTCCACTAACAAAGTCTACTCCTCTCGTCATGTCAGATGTGTGCACCCCATTCATCCATTTTTGCCAATCACTCGCTTCCTCTTCTCAACCCACCACTAACACATGGGTACTCGTCGAACCCGCTCGGTCCCTAACATTAACACCTATACCTTTCGTGGGTCCCCACTAAGGATGTCCCACCTCGCCCCACATTTCTCCTATAACTCCTTCCACCGTCTTCTACACCCTTGTCTTGTAGCTAAAAGGTTTCACGAATATACCAAAAAACAACTACGCCAAATTTTACAACAGTGCACTAGATTTGGATACTTTTGGTCGTGTAACATGGCCGGGGTTAGACGTGATAAATGGGTCACGCGTAGGGGTGTTCATTCGCGGTTCGGTTAACCGAACCGCGAAATTAACCGGTTAACCGCCCAACCGGTTCGGCTAAATGACGAACCGTAACCGGACCGTTTTCTGCGGTTATTTTCGGTTCGGTGAACCGGTTGATTCAGTTTGGTTAGACCGGTTAACCGAAATCGTTGCATTATCGGATTTTTTTTTCAAATAGAAACTTTGTTCTATCATTGACATGTTTTAATGGTGAATATAGTAAAACTCTACAAGATAAACATAATATAAAAATAATTAAAGATAAAATAATAGGAAGAGTTAACTGTTGAACGTAAGACAACGTGATTCAATAATAGAATGGTGAATAATGATTGAGGATGAGGGTGGTTGGGTGTCAGAATAAGGGTGAAATGTAAGGTATGCGAGTTTGAGTGCAAAAATACATGTAATTATTAGTTTTTGGGCTAGCCAAATAATATTTTGCTATGGGTAATAATGTCACGGTTCGGTTTCGGTTAACCGCGGTTATGAAAATCCGAATCGTAACCAAATCGTTCCTGAGTAAAATGAACCGACTTGGTTAACCGAACCGTTTTTGTGTTTCGGTTCGGTTAACCGAACCTAAGAAAAATGCGGTTTTCGGTTTTTTCGGTTCGGTTTTTACGGTTCGGTTAATTATGAACACCCCTAGTCACGCGGTTCAGGTTCAGGTACGAGCCGGGTTATTTTCGAGTCAATAATTATCAGGTCTGGGTCATTTTTAGGTTGCGTCACTCCGTGTTGGGTCATATTGAGTCGGGTTATTCTGGGTCGTTTGGGCCTTTAGGCCTGGATTTCGCTTAAAATAAGTTTTTTGGGTCATTTCGGGTCGTTTGAGTCACTCCAAGTAAGGTCTTTTCGGGCCGGATCATTTCAGGTCTTTTCGGATCACTTTTGGGTCTCGAGTCGGGTCATTCTCGTTAGGTCAGCTTTGCCAAGTCTAGCCGGCATGGCGGCATACCATGTCATTGGGGTTGTCGAGGATTATAATTTTACCGTGTCAAAGTTTATTTAGTGTAGTTTTGGTTGCCTTCTATCATAGTACATTATAATGGACGCTTTTATTATATATAAATTCATCTGCTACGAGACCGTCTTACATTATGATAATATAAGACAAATGAGTAATACATTTAAAAGAAATAACAAAGCGAAAACAAAAAAAAGAGGGAAAAACTTAAATTAAAAAGTAACTACCTATTACGTGAGAAGTCTTACAATAAGCTTATTTTTAGATGGGTCTTATATGATAATTATTAATTAAATATAACACATATACTCCCCCTCTCTTTTTTCTCGCTCCAAAATCCTAGTCTCCATTAATTATTCTTTGGGTCGCTATCGATATCTATACACCTTAATTAACTCTTATAAATGTAAGAAAATCTAAAAAGCACCTCTAAAATGTGTACACTAGAGCAGTACCTAACTGCATTGTAACTAGACCTGGTAAATGGGTCAAACGGGTCGGGTTTGGGTCGGGTCAGTTTGGGTCGGGTTATCTCGGGTTTGCTCAATCTTTCGGGTCGGGTCGCTTTCGGGTTTGGGTCAGTTTCGGGTTTGGATCACTTCGGGTTTGGGCCATTTTGGGTATGGGTTATTTTGGGTCGGGACATTTTAGATTCATATCCGATTTATTTAGGCCATTTAAAGTCAAAATGATCAAAATAGTTTTCGAGTCAAGCCCGCGTCGAGCCAAACTCGCAAGAGCCGACTTGGACCAAGCCGAGCTTGAGTTGCACGTGGGCCGTCTCGTCTCATTATCACCCCTAATCACAATAAATTGGGTAATTTAGGATCATTTCAAATTGGTTTGTCTGTAGGGCGCTAGTTTCGGGTCGGGTTATTTTGGGTCGGGTCTCTTTCGGGTCAGTCAAGGTTCGGGTCGGGTCTGGGTCGGGTCGGGTCAATTCGGGTTTCGGGTCATCCTCGGGTCAGGTAATTTGGGGTCGCTTTCGGGTCTTGGGTCAGCCTTATCGGGTCGGGTTATTCGAGTTGCGTCAGTTTTGCCAGGTGTAATTGTAACCCCATTATACACCCGATGAACAACATTTAACTCAACTTTTCCTTTTCCCTTATAACTTGTGCTCCACATACCTGTCCCTTTTTATTCAGCAGTTCACTCACCTTGTCTTCAGTTATCTCTTCTCTTCTCTTCATTGTACTCTTTATTCAGTAGTCCACTCACCTTCTCTTCAGTTATCTCTTTCTTCTAAGATCTTACAACAAATGAATCACCATTGAAAGCTCCACATAACAAACGTGGCCTCGTTGTTTATGCTACACGCTCAAAAAATCTTCCTCAATTCCATTGTTATAGACTCAGATTATTGTTTTTCTCTTTTAACTTACTTTGTTTTTTCACATGACAAAGAAGTTTAACAAGTAAGCGACCTCAAACTGCGAAATTGATGACCATGACGATGCAGATTGGTGCCCTCCGGTTATGATGACGATGAAGATGCAGATTGGTGCCCTACAGGTTCACCCTTCTTTGATCAGTCCATGGCTGTTGAGGCTCCACCTTCAGACCAGGAAGGAAGCTGTCCCAGAAAGGTACGGAAGGTAGCTATCGCCAAACTGTGGTTTCTTTCCCTTCACAGTCTTACTTTATTAATTTGTAATTCCCAAATCTACTTAGTTGGCCAACTGCTTGCACGTGACTCTGTTATAGTCTTTGAAGGCCAAGAAATGATTTCTATAAAGCTTTGGCCAACAAATGATTTCTGTAAAGCTTTCACTTTCGAAGTTTGTTTGGGCTTTTTCAAAAACTCTTGTGATTCGTTGATTAAGGTGGAAATGTGGAGCTTTCAATGGTGATTCATTTGTTAGCCTGCAACTTGTTTGGTGCTTTCAATGAGGCCACGTTTGAGATATGAGATGCTGTCTTAAATTGACTAATTGACTAATTGGATGTCTTGAATTTTCTCGCGTTAATTGTAAAAGGTGTAATAATATTAGCATTATTAGAAGAATAGAAGGTGGCCTTTTGTGTCTTCTACACTATTTTTTAAGTGCTATCACTTTGGAAAATTTGTGAGGTTCTAACGTCCCATCTTTTATTGCAGAAACATTTAACCTCGCTTTAACTGTATTCCACGGAGCTACAGTTAGATCTTGCTTACGACCTACATTTCTATTACACGTTATTCTACGCTGCAGGTAATGGGTACAAATGAATTCCAGCTTGATGAAATGTTGGTGTGGAGGAAAGTAATGTAGCTTGATTGTCTTTTCTATGCCAGGAGGTAAAGCAAGGTTTGGTTGTTTGTGTGCCTTAACTGTGCTGTTAAAAACCGCCCCGCACCATGGCCAGTGTCTTCGCTGTGCAGGTACATGCAAAGCATGCCTTTCAAAAATTAATTGTTGTCTCATTACTTAGTCTGTTCATGTCAATTGCTTGAGCGAGAAGGACGTGAATTTGCATTCATGGGCCAAATGTTTCATCATTAAGCTTTAGGCAACTAATTTGATAGGCATCGCTTTCGGAGTTTGGCTTACTTGACTGTCAGTTTTAGGTTTGGTTATCTAAAACAAACTTTTACTGCAGAACCTAATAAACACAAGTTGCAATTTTAGGGGGAAACAATGGGACTTAGTCATGTTTAGGACTTTAACATTTTCAGAGCAAACGATGTATATGAGAGGTTTTTCCTAGGCTGCCCTGGATTCTATGAGCGATCACTAACTGTTGTAACATGCACATCATTGCTCAAGTGGTACTTAACACCTAACAGTTATTCTTGGTGATTTTTCAATTACAACCCTAGAATATCTTCCCAGATTGACTAAACCGTTGCATGCCTTATTAGTGTTCGCTGCATCACAAATTGTGTAAGCCTATATAGTTATGGCGTCGTGGTTTATTCTGCTATGTTTCTTGAGTTTGACTAGTGTTTGCATCCTACTCTTTGGGTCCAAAGTCTCATTGGGCTCCATGCAACCAGCGCCTAGCACTTGCACTGAACTGTTAGGCATAGGCCTTTTAAATGTTTATCTAAGGCGTGGCTATTGTGTGTTCCTGTTCAATAATACCCACGAGCAATGGCAAGTATGTTACCGAAATAGCATAAAAAACTCTTACCCAGCATACCTAGGCAATTAGAGGCCCTTATAAACCACCACATGGGGTCGTCCGTTGTTCAGAAAGACTAAAAAACATATGCGGGGCCCACCGTGAAAGGAGAACCACCATTACATGTTTGAGATTGAGGAGTAATTCAAGCACTAATTTCCTAGCTGCGTAAGGTAAATGAAAAAGTCGCCAAGCGGGAGTTTAATCATTGGCACTTGCATGGCAAGGTTACCGAATGAGTTAAAAAATTGGTCAGACTAAAGTTTGACAGCACGCAAAGCTTGTGTTAGAGTTCGTTTTTAAGCACTACAAACAGAGCTCTGTGGGGCCCGTAAATGCAACATCAAAACAATTCGCCTTGCTGCTGCACACCCCTACTGTATAGTAAGGTAGTGGGCTGATTACACACTGGTTTGAGGTTTGAGGTTTGAGGTTTGAGGTTTGAGGTTTGAGGTTTGAGGTTTGAGGTTTGAGGTGCCACATCATCTGCTACATTATTGTGTACCATTAACAATAATGCGTGGAATTAAATCATTCCAAAGGGGGAAAACAAAGACCAGCTTTTTGCAAACTACCACAAACACTGCTGAGGTTATCAGTACACTCAGGGTGTAGTGGATAACATTGATTAAAAAACAAGTTCCCAAAACCGTTCAAAATAAACTAAATAGCCTAATTTTTTATACGAGCCAAAAAAAAAAAAGTGGTTACGCTAAATTACGCTTCAACTGACTTCAGGCATATTACTCCTTTAATTAAAAAAGGAGTACAAGTTTACACATAAATTTCACGAAAAAACCAAAAGGCAACAAATACAATATATGCGCCAACTTGCTTAAACCAAATTTCAGCCTAATACAATATGCAAGTCTTGTCTACTGTAATGCTATTACCAAATCAGATTGTGTGCCTTGTAGAGGTATGGGTAGAGTACTTTGTGAAATGCCGTGCAGAATTTCTGGAATTTAGTTGCAAAAATATCTACGTGCATATATAAAACAGAGGCACAAACGTGCAATTTTAGACATGAAATTTAAGCTAAGTAACTAATTCTATTTCTCGCAGTTTCCGAAGCCTTTCGAGAAATAAAGGGAAACAGTTACCACTCCACTGCCGAAGCTTGCGGAAAAGGGTACTCTCCTTCTAATAGCATTTTCAAAACTTTATGTTCACAGATTTAAAATATCACCAAACTTATCATGCCAAACTTGCTTATTTACTTTAGTTTTTACACGTTGTCGTTTCAGGTTACAATTAAGTCGACATGTTTTGTCTTTGTTCATAGTCTCTTTAAATATACTACCTTGTCCTTGCAATAGGGAACCAGGCTCATAGTTACTCCGTTTTTTCAGTACTGTGATACGTGCATGTTTCATATACTCTGACAATCTCTCTCTATTGTATCTGTTTCATAGCCTAACATCAGGGGCTTTTTAAAAGAAACTGGGTCTAAAATGTACATGGATTGTATACTCTTGCTTAGGCATCATTTGGTTATATAGGTGTAGCCTTAAAGCAGATTACAACTGTGGCGTGTTGATGTGCCGTCTTTACGCATGTGACTAAATAAAAGTAGCTAGAGGTGTTGTAACAACCTTTTAGTTTTGCCTAGGTTAATATTGTTATGCCTTGTAATCCCATTATCCACCTCCTATCCGGCCTAATACACTCTAATTCAGGTTACGCGCGCATAAGACATTACAAGTTCTCCGGACTTCCCATACACAAGCACGAATCCTGTCAGGCATCGGTAAGCAGTTAATGTGAATTCTCATGTGACACACGCTTTTAACTTTTAACTGCACATTTATACCATACCAGATAGCCTATACACAATGTACCTTTGATGTATATACTCACCTGCACAACTTGGCTTTGCTTAACAGATGATTTTCCCTATTACGCACTTTCACCTGAAATTCAAAAAACTAAGCGCAAGCGTGTGTCTCAAAGCCAATCACAGTTTTTAATAAATAGGTCAGATTTTGATTATAAATTTCATAACGGACCATGTCAAAGGAACAAATTTAACCTTTGACCTATTCTTTAACAGTAATGGCCAGAGCACAGGCGCACAACCTCCTCCCGGAAAACGTGGCAGGCATCGGAAACTTAAAGAACCAGGTATAATAACCTCTTCCCTAACCAATCATAAACCAGGTATAATAACCACTTCGAGTGACAATGCGGGGGTCTCGCTGACCGGTCAGCGAGTCGGGGTCCAGGGGTGAAACGCCCTGGTGGGGGCTCGGGGGCAACGCCCCTGTTAATCTGTTTGGGCTAGGGTTTCTGTCTTGGGCCTATGGTCTGTTTTGGGCCTTTCTAGGTTTTCTGTATTAGGTCTTAGAGAGTAGTATATAAACTCTCTAAGCCTAACCCTAGCAGTTATGCATATCATAACTTTCTGAATCTGAATCTGAAAACTCTGTAATACTCCTCAACATTAATAAAACTCTCCTCCCTTCTGCCCTGTGGACGTAGCTAACACACCGTTAGTGAACCACGTAAATCTGTGTGTTATCGTCTTTATTGTTTTTATTTGTTCTTTCTCGTTTCTGTCATAACAAATTGGTATCAGAGCCTTCGGGTTTCTGGATACGAGAAAGATGTCGGCTTTGAACGTAAAGATCGATCGCTTTACCGGGAGGAACAGTTTCAGTTTATGGCAGATCAAGATGTGAGCCTTGTTAAAGCAACAAGGGATGTGGGCCCCGCTTTCAGACAAGAAGACGGACCCCGTCACCGCTGAGATGGCCACGCTGGAGGAGAAGGCACACTCGACGATTATGTTGTGTCTTGCTGATGATATCATCACTGAAGTTGCGGAGGAAGCGTCCTCCGCGTCTGGTCTGTGGTTAAAACTAGAGAGTCTGTATATGACGAAGTCTTTAACCAATAAGTTGCTTCTGAAGCAACGTTTGTTCAGTCTAAGAATGCAGGAAGGTATGCCTCTTCGAAATCATCTAGATCAGTTAAACACAATTTTACTAGAACTGCGTAATATTGATGTTAAGGTAGACGATGAGGATGCCGCATTAATTCTGTTAGTTTCTTTACCACTGTCGTATGAGAATTTCGTTCAGTCTTTTATTGTTGGTAAAGATATTGTGTCTCTAGAAGAGGTCAGATCGTCTCTTCATAGTAGAGAATTGCGCCATAAGGCGGCTGGTACGGTTACTGATAATCAGGCTGCAGGATTAGTAGCCAGTGGGGGTTATGGACAGGGAAATTCGGGGAAGAAAAAGTATAAGAAGTCGTCTTATTCTGGCTCTTCTAGTTCGGCTGGGACTTCTGGTTCTAAGGGTCCTAAACCTACTGATGTTTGTAACTACTGTAAAGTAAAGGGGCATTGGAAATTTGATTGCCCCAAGAAGAAACAACAGAACAAATCTGGTACTGCTGTTGTAGCAAATGCAGATTCCGAGGAAGATGATTACGCTCTAGTTACGGATAGGGTCACACATCACACTGATGTGTGGATTCTTGACTCTGGAGCGTCTTATCATATATGTCCGCGCAAAGAGTGGTTTACAACTTATGAACAGGTAGATGGGGGCACGATTTCTATGGCCAACAGTGCGGTTTGTAGTGTAGTTGGGATCGGCTCAGTTAAGATACGGACACATGATGGTAAATTCTGTACATTGAACGAAGTTAGACATGTTCCACTGATGACAAAGAATCTGATATCCTTAAGTACGCTGGACAGTAAGGGCTTCGGGTTTCAGGGTGAAGGTGGAGTTCTGAACGTCTGCAAGGGTTCTAATGTGGTTCTGAGGGGTATCAAGCACGGTACTCTATATTATCTTAAGGGATCTACTTTGTCAGGTTCTGTTGCTGTTGCATCCTCTGATGTTGATAAAGAAGATCTGACTAAGCTGTGGCATATGAGGCTTGGTCACATGAGCGAAAGGGGGATGCAGACTTTGTATAAAGAAGATCTTCTGTGTGGTCACAAGGTCAAGGATCTGGATTTCTGTGAGCATTGTGTTTTTGGGAAACTACATCGCAGCAAGTTTCCTAAAGCAGTGCATCGGACCAAGGGCACACTTGATTACATTCATTCTGATTGCTGGGGTCCTTCTAGGGTGGAGTCTTTAGGAGGTCGCAGGTATTTTGTGTCGATTATTGATGATTATTCGAGGATGACTTGGATATATCTGATGAAGCACAAAAGTGAAGCTTTCAGTCAGTTCAAGCACTGGAAAACACTAATGGAGAATCAAACCGGGAAGAAGGTTAAGAGGCTGCGAACTGATAACGGTCTGGAGTTTTGCTTGTCTGAGTTCGATGAGTTCTGCAAGCACCAAGGGATTGCTAGACACCATACAGTCCGAAATACACCTCAGCATAACGGTGTAGCAGAGCGAATGAATCAGGCACTTCTGGAGAGGGCGAGGTGCATGCTCTCTAATGCTGAACTAACAAAGAAATTCTTGGGAGAAGCAGTTAGTACAACATGCTATCTGATAAACAGGGGACCTCACACAAGTCTGAATCTCAAAACTCCTTTTGAGATGTGGTCTGGTAAGCCTGCTAGTTATTCTATTTTAAGAGCTTTTGGTACTACTGCCTATTATCATGTAAATGAGGGTAAGTTAGAACCACGAGCTAGAAAGGGAGTATTTGTGGGTTATGGGGATGGTGTCAAGGGATACCGCATCTGGTCTCCATATGAGGGTAGGGTTATTTTAAGCAGAAATGTTGTTTTTGATGAAAATTCTATGATTAATCCTACTGTGAAGTCTGTTACTGTGTCAGATAGTAGTAGTTTTGATAAACAGGTGGAGCAAGAAATCACTCTTGATGAGAGTGAACCACAACACGAAGATCAACAACTACAGTTAGAATCTGAACCATCAGATTCTTCATTACCAATTCGGAATCAGCCAAGTTTGGCCCGTGAGCGGTCAATCAGGCCCAACTTTGGGAAGCCTCCGAACAGATTCGGTCGTGAAGAAGATAATTTGGTGGGTTTTGCACTTCTGGTTGCTGAGGAGGTGGATCCGGATTCTACTGAACCATCCACCTACAAAGAAGCAGTTACTGGTACTGAGTCTCCCAAATGGCTTGCTGCAATGGGAGACGAGATGGAGTCACTTCAGAAGAATCAGACATGGGAATTAACCAAGAGGCCGAGGGATAGAAAGATTGTTACATGCAAATGGGTTTTCAAGAAAAAGGAAGGGGAAACAGAGGTTGAAGGGGTCAAGTATAAAGCTCGGGTTGTAGCTAGGGGGTTCACGCAAAGAGAGGGGATAGACTACAATGAGATTTTCTCACCAGTGGTCAGACTTACTTCTATCAGGGTGCTACTAGCGATAGTTGCACATCAGGATCTGGAGCTTGAACAACTAGATGTTAAAACAACTTTCCTACATGGAGAGTTGGAGGAAGAGATATACATGACTCAGCCAGAGGGTTTCCAGGCTGAAAAAGTCCTTATATGGGCTGAAACAGTCTCTTAGGCAGTGGTACAAGCGGTTTGACATTTATATGATGAAGATCGGCTATAATAGGTGTCCGTATGATTGTTGTGTATATTACAGTAAGGCTGCGAATGGTTCATTCATCTATCTAGTCCTATATGTCGATGATATGCTAATAGTTGCAGAGAAAAGGTCTGATGTTCAGAAACTGAAGGGTCTCTTAAGTACTGAGTTTGAGATGAAAGACTTGGGTGCAGCGAAGAAAATTCTGGGAATGGAGATCTTCAGGGATAGAAGCAAGAAGAAGCTTTTCTTATCTCAGAAAGGCTATATTCAAAAGGTGTTGTCAAGATTTGGCATGTCTACAGCTAAATCCATAGATACTCCTAGTGCATCAAATGCACATCTGTCTGTTGCGTTTGCACCTAAGTCAACTGAAGAAAAGGCATACATGTCTCGGGTTCCTTATGCTAATGCAGTAGGAAGTTTGATGTATGCTATGGTCTGTACTAGACCTGATCTAGCACAGTCTGTCAGTGTGGTGAGTCGATTTATGGGTGATCCAGGAAAAGAACATTGGCAAGCTGTAAAGAGGATCTTTAGGTATCTTAAGGGTACATCTGATGTTGGTCTCATTTATGGAGGTGATGCAGAGTGTTTGGTATCTGGGTATTCTGACTCAGGTTATGCTGGAGATGTGGACAGTAGAAGATCCATGACTGGTTATGTTTTAACTCTTTGTGGTTCGGTTGTCAGTTGGAAGGCTACTTTGCAGCCTACACTAACGTTGTCTACTACAGAAGCTGAGTATATGTCGTTGACATCAGCAGCTAAAGAGGGAATATGGTTGAAAGGGTTGATTAATGATCTGGGTCTACATCAAGATCAAGCAATTGTGTACTGTGACAGTCTCAGTGCAATCTGTCTTGCTAAGGATCAAGTCCATCATGAGAGAACTAAACACATTGATGTCAGGTATCATTTTCTGAGAAATGAGAAGAGGATTAAGGTGAACAAAGTGGGTACTGCTGATAACCCAGCTGATATGTTTACCAAGCCAGTTCCGCAGAGCAAGTTTGAACATTTTTTGAACTTGCTGAATATCCGAAGCATCTGATTCCCCTTAGGGGGCAATATCTGAGGGGGAAGGGAGAAGAGTTTCTTCTGGTACATCTGGCATCTATGGGGGTGCATCTGGTACATCTGTTCTGGTTGAGAGAGAATTCAAGTCAAGGTGGAGATTTGTTGAATAATGCCTTGAATCGGTTTAGTTGCCACTTCGAGAGTTTGGCCAGGTTTAGACTAGGACTTTATTATTATCGTCGTCCTACCGAGAGGATTAGAGTCTTGTGTGTGCGACACGTCATATCGCACACAGTTCTGGGGAACGTCTTATCCCGTGGACATGTTTGTCTAGGTCATGAGTATACGAAGCGTCTTATCGTATACGGTTAAGGGAAACGTCTTATCCCGTGGACTTACATTGACTTGTCTTGATATTGTACATGGTGCTAGTGCGTGTCATTTACCGTGAGAGTTATATTGTTATATTTGTATGTTTGGATGGTTGTTTATAAGATTGGAACATATGTGAATATTGGGGTGGATTCTTGTATGAAATAGATGATTGTATTGGTTTGGTATGCGGGTCTCTACCTTATCAAGTATTGTTGAATAATGCCTTGAATCGGTTTAGTTGCCACTTCGAGTGACAATGCGGGGGTCTCGCTGACCGGTCAGCGAGTCGGGGTCCAGGGGTGAAACGCCCTGGTGGGGGCTCGGGGGCAACGCCCCTGTTAATCTGTTTGGGCTAGGGTTTCTGTCTTGGGCCTATGGTCTGTTTTGGGCCTTTCTAGGTTTTCTGTATTAGGTCTTAGAGAGTAGTATATAAACTCTCTAAGCCTAACCCTAGCAGTTATGCATATCATAACTTTCTGAATCTGAATCTGAAAACTCTGTAATACTCCTCAACATTAATAAAACTCTCCTCCCTTCTGCCCTGTGGACGTAGCTAACACACCGTTAGTGAACCACATAAATCTGTGTTTTATCGTCTTTATTGTTTTTATTTGTTCTTTCTCGTTTCTGTCATAACATTACTGTAGAGGGCGATTGTCCCGATAAGCAAAGCTATAGTTAGTAATCGCTTTTAAGTCTCATACAACAGGAAACCCGACACTTCCCGGTGTCCAGCTATCTAGTAGTATTTCAAAATGAAATATAGACAGGTAAGGTTAAATTGTGCTTTTACAATATTTTGCAGCTGCCTACAACATATCCATCATTGCAAATCTACTTGCAGTGAAGGAAGTCTCGCAGCCACACGACTTCCTGGAAAAAACGCAGACGGCCTCACAAGCAACAACAAACAGGTAGCTTATTAAACCGGGATATTAAAACAACGCGGTCTTGTCAGTTCGATAGGCCATTAATTTTCTAGGACTGTTATTGCACGAAAAATAAATAGTCCAATTTTGAAGGGGTACCACTGGCAACTGTTGGCCAGCCTTTGCCAGTGGGTTCTTTACAGCTACCCCCCGCACAGTCATGTGCACATTGTGAGGCCAAGAAAATTGCGTATGAGTCTCGAACGTTCTGTTGCGATGAGGGCACAATTATCCTCTTCAGCTAACTCAACTATACACTTCTCGTGACGAACGTTCTGTATACTTCCAAAAGTATTCCCGTGCCTACAATTAGGGGTGAACAAAAAGTGGCCCGGACCGGTAAACCGGACCGACCCGGACCGGCCGGTCCGGTCCGGTCCGGACCGGGAACATACCGGTCCGGTCTCCGGGTCCCAAAAAATATGGTGACCGGTCTCCGGTCCGGTCCGGTCCGGTCCATACTTAAAAAAAATTTCAATTTTCCCTTTAAAAGAAGGACCGGTCCGGTCCAAACCCGGAAAAAACCGGACCTTAAGGGTTCCGGTCCGGTCCGGTCCGGTCCCCCTCTTAACTGGTCCGGTCTCCGGTCTTGGAATATGTGTTTATCCGGTCCGCGGGTTTATCCGGTCCGGTCCGGTTCTGGACCGGTGAACACCCCTAGACACGCCTACCTACAATAACCTATTCGCCTACAGTTCAATTGGAGGCAACATTGATGCTCAGACAAAGAAAGGAATCTACGTTTTAAAGCTTCATGGCCAGATTTACCACCATGTACCTGATTTGTTACCAAGCCCTGAAAATCCAAGATACCTGCAGTTGTATATTTACGATGGCCAGCATGAAGCCGAACACCGAGCCAATTGTTTCTTAAAAATACGCCAGGACGTTATCGACATACTAATGGAGCTAACCATTTTGAACCCATACGCTAGGTTTTTCCGTTCACTCCAAGAATTGGATATACAGGAAGACACCCAAATTGTTTTAAACAAAAGCACTACTAAAGACCAACGTGTGTACAATGCACCTACATCAGATAAAGTAGTTGTTATTTGGACTGAGAATTCCACGACTGGGGAAACAAGTGGCCCACATATAACAGTGACTGGGAAATCCGACGAGTCCCACCGTATCATGCATTACTATGGTTGCTACGATCCCCTACAGTACCCACTATTATTCCCTACGGAGAATGCGGCTGGCACCAGGGCCTTAAAAAAAAAGAAGCCTCACTGTACCTTACCTACACCAGTTGATAGTTCGAGCAACTATATTGATACTTTTGCTGACGCAAAGAGCCTGCTAAATGCTGAATCCACATGTACGCCTTCTTTACTTGATACTCTTAATCATTAGTTCATGATAGTTGTATGCTTGTGGAGGGAAACGTGTACTAAATGCGCTAAGTTTATAGCAAATTCCACAATGTATTTGCAGGTGCCTTGGGTGTTCGGAAACCAGACGAGCGAAACATTTCATGCCGCGAGTACTATTGTTATAAGTTACAAAATCGCCCATGTAACATGTTGTTAAGAGCTGGTCGTTGCTACCAGCAATACGTGGTTGATATGTACGTGAAACTTGAGAACACAAGACTAGATATTTTCCGCAACAACCAGGGGACCATCCGGGCCGAGCTATATCAGGGCCTATTGGATACTGTGGAAGCAGGTGAGCATTGTGCTGCTAATGTTGGTCGCATGGTCATACTTCCACCAACTTACATTGGGGGGCCTCGGGACATTAAAAGAAGGTATATAAATGCAATGTCCCTTGTACACTGATATGGAAAGCCAGATCTTTTCCTAACCATGACCTGTAACGCTAACTGGCCTGAGATTAAGAATGAGCTAAGCGTAGGAGAAGAAGCACAAAACTGACCTGATATCATTGCTAGGGTGTTAGGGGCAAAGCTTGTTGCTTTAAAAAAAATCATGGAGGACCAGATTTTTGGAAATTTTGCTGCCTTTATCTATGTAGTTGAATTCCAGAAAAGGGGACTTCCCCATGCTCACTTTCTAATCATATTGAAACATGCATACAAGCTGAACTGTCTAGCTGATTATGACAAATTTGTCTCTGCTGAGCTGAGATCCCTGCAGAGGCAAACGTAGCTCTCCGGAAATCGGTCCTCAAGCACATGATGCATGGCCCATGTGGAAAGTTGGACCCCGAGTGTCCATGCATGAAACACAAGAAAACCCTCGGTCACTGTAAATATGGATATCCAAAGCAATTTACAAATGAGACCACCAACAATTCCGATGGTTATCCGGTGTATAGGCGGCGCGACACAGGTGCAGGTGCCAAAATCCGTAAACATATGTTGGATAATCGTTGGGTCATACCTTATAACCCGTACTTAATGACGATGTTTAACTGTCACTTGAATGTTGAAGTTTGTTCAACAATACAAGCTGTGAAATATTTGTACAAGTATGTGTACAAGGGGCATGACAAGGTTTCATTCAATGTAACTGTTGCTGGCAACCCAGAAGTTATTGATGAAATTGAACAATTTCAATCTGGGCGGTGGGTTTCTCCATGTGAAGCTGTATGGCGGATTTTTGGATTTGATCTATACGAAATACAACCACCTGTAATGCCTCTGCAAGTGCACTTGCCTAACATGCAAACAATCCAAATCAGGCCTCGCGAAGATTTAGAAGAGGTGATTGCAAATGAAAAGCGTGCACGGACACCTATGACAGAATTTTTCAAAGTGAATGCAGGTGATACTAGCAACAATGAACCTAGATATTCTTATGGTGAATTCCCAGAGCATTTTAGGTGGGACACCAAACACAGGACCTGCTTCAAAAGGAAAACCAAGCTTCGTGTCATTGGTAAGCTTGTGTTTGTAGCTCCTTCAGAGGGAGAAAGGTATTTCTTGCGACTACTGTTGCTCCATGTCCGAGCCCCAAAGTCTTTCCAAGATCTACTAACTGTTGAAGGTTGTAGATTCGCGACATTCCAAGAAGCAGCATTGAAGCTACGCTTTCTAGAACATGACAACACAGTTGAAATGTGTTTGGATGAGGCTGATGTTGTTCAAATGCCATTTTCTCTAAGACGCCTTTTTGCGATTATGCTTATTTTTTGCCAACCAAAAAACCCGCCTAGCCTTTGGGATAAGTATTACCCATGCATGTCTGAAGATTTCCACATACAACATCCAGATAACAACGCCAGGGTACAAACGCTTACGGCTCGCGCAGTAGAGTAGTTTCTGGAAGCTATGAGCTTATCTATCAAAGTCTTTGGGCTACATCATTCAACTGACAACCTCGACAGCTTAATGCAATGCACCAGAGATATAGTTGACGCACTGGATGCTTCCATACCTGACAACTGCATAGCTTGTAGAAACTCTTTGAACGAGGGTCAGCGAGAGGCTTTTGATACAATTATCAGCCATGTTAGGACAAAACAGCCGGGAGCTTTTTTTGTTGATGGGCCAGGTGGCACTGGGAAAACCTTTTTGTACAACGCTTTATACACTAAAGTGCAACTGATGGGTAAAACTGAATTGCCCACAGCTACATCTGGTATAGCTGCATCAAATATCCCTTCAGGTAGGACATCCCATTCTAGATTCAAAATACCTGTGGATATTGACAGCTCGCTAACCTGTGACATACCCAAACAAGGGAGCTTGGTTGTACAGGAAGCTGCTCTAATAATTTGGGACGAGGCTTCCATGGCAAGGAAAGAGAATATTGAAGCTCTGGATCTCTTACTTCATGACCTATGTGACTCGGAAGTGCTCTTCGGCGGTAAGCTTGTGGTATTTGGGGGTGACTTTCGACAGATCCTCCCTGTCGTCCCTCATAAATCAAAAAAAGAGGTGGTTGACTGCAGTCTGGTTGCTTCCAAAATCTGGTCACAGTTAATTCGCTTTCGACTAACTGAAAATGTCCGCGCCAAACAAGACCCTGATTTTTCAGATTTTTTACTAGCGCTTGGGAATGGTGCGCTGCAAACAGATGACATCGGATATGTACCAATACCATACGAAATACTTAGAGGCCAGGATGAGCAGGCTTGCGACTCTATTGCCACGGTTACAAGCTTGGCGTTTCCAATTTCCGACCTGGTCAGTGACACCCCAAAAATATTTACCACGCGTGCCATCTTGACGCCAATGAAGGATGATGTGGATGCTATTAATTCCATCTTAATTAACAAGTTTCCAGGTGAGGCTGTCACATATCTAAGTTATGACACTGTCCTAGACGACAAGTGTAATATCTACCCGACATAGTTCATAAACAAGTTATGCCCAGGTGGAATGAGCCCACATGAGTTAATTCTAAACAAGAATAGTCCAGTCATATTGCTGAGGAACCTCTTGCCCTCTTATGGGCTACGTAACGGTACAAGGTTACTATGCAAAAACTTCTACCCTAACTTGATAGAGTGCGTTATAACAACTGGGCACACTACTACAAAAACAGGCTATGACAACGGTTAAAAACCGTTGTAATATTAAAAAGCGGACGTTGTTAAAGCCTCCGTTGTTAAAGGTTTTAACAACGGTTCCGATTTAATGAAATTACCGTTGTGAATAGTTTTAACAACGGTACAAAGTCGTTGTTATTACTAGATAACTGTTGTTAAAACGTGTGAATAATTATGGTGGGAAAGATACGAAAACGGTTCTCTTAAATAAAACCGTTGTTAAAGATATGATTAGTTTTGGTGGGAAATATTATAACAACGCTATTGTTTTTTAAACCCGTTGTGAATATAGTTAATTACAACGGAGTATATTAAACAAGCTGTTGTGGAAAGCTTTAATAACAACAGGTATATCAGAGTACACCGTTGTTAAAACGTGTGAATAGTTTTGGTGGGAAATATGTAACAACGGTATGTTTACTAAAACCGTTGTTAAAGGCCGATTAGTTTTTGTTGCGGAAAGATTATAACAACGCTTTAATATTTCAAACCCGTTGTGAATATTGTTAATTACAACGGAATATAATAAAGAAGCCGTTGTGGAAAGTTTTAATAACAACAGGTATTTTAGAATACACCGTTGTTAAAGGTATGATAAGTTTTGGTGGTAAATATATTACAACGCTTTTAATGAATTTTGAAAAACCGTTGTTATTATTTTTATTATTGTTTTTGAAAAAATTGTAATTTGTTCCCCTGCCAGTGAAAATCCTGCATAAATCAGCAGCAGTAGCAGCAGCACGCATAAACCAATTTCAGAAGCAGCAAAATGATATATCTATATATAAATCAGAGCAATTCATGTACAGCAGCAGCAAAATGATATATACAACCAAAATGATCTCTTTCAGAGCAATTCATACTTACAACTTGCTCTAATTAATGACTTCTACAAATTAAAGTTCCCTATCTGCTTCCAAAATAATCTAAGTTTCATTTATTCTTTCTTAACATAATGTTCAAGGAGGTATTTGCCCCACAAGTCCCTTACCTCGTCTATATTGTGCTTAGTGTACTCAGGGACATGTGGCGTGTTGAGTAAATACTGCGGATAAAACAAATAAAAGACATCGATCAGTAGGGTAACAACAGTATAGGCATACATAATTAGCAACATCGATCATATATATATAGAAGAAAAGATATCAGCTCTAATGAAAAAAAGTAAATAATAGCTACATTAAACTACTAACTCTTTCTGGAATGTTGATATATCTTCGCCTAATAATCTCCAACATGAAACGACAAACGTAGTATCCACATTGTATGATATCCGGCTGTTTAGGGACCTATTATTACATAATAAACGAAGAGACGAGAAGGCAATTACCAATTAGTTTAATGCGTAATTAAAAAAGACAGATGTATATGCGTAATTAGTTTAATGCACTTAATTATTAAGGTATTGTATTTGCGCGTACGTACCCCTGTTATCGTAATAAAAGTAGGGCCATCATCAGAATATTCTGTCGGTTGATCGTCGGTTGCTCTTTTCTTCTCAAAGGCCCTTTAAAAAAGGAAAGAGGCCGAAAGTCACATAAACTTACTTAATAATAATAAATGAAACTTAATATTATGTGCCAAATCATCAGTATTATAAACTTACTTAATAATCAACTTCTTAAAGGTCTCGGATGGTTGTCTATGCAAAGAGTCCAACCAAAATACTTTCTTCTTGGTCGGATTGATCGCTGCTAGCACCCAATGTCTCCTAGATCGAGAGACACATCATTATTAACAAGCACAACATGCATCATAACCAAACATATAAAAATGCAATTGTATTTGGAATCGTAATATTAATTATATATTACCCGACTTCATTATAAGGGGCAAAAATGAGCTTATTGTTTTTCGCCAATTCCGCAGCAATATAATCTACACGTTCTTCATACGAAAACATCCTGATATGCATAGATAAAACATTTGGGCACAGGAATCCGTATTGAGCAAGTGGATTATTGGTCTCGGGTATCACAACCGAGTTCAAGTACCTACATGACGGTTTTAATTCCGATATTAAAAACACTATATATTAGTCAGAATATTAGAATACTGCATGATTTAATTTATTAAGAAACTTACTTCATCCAAACATATAGGCGTTGGACATCAATCTCGTCAAGGCCAGCCCAAATGGCTAGAATTTCCCATGACAGAATTGCTTGACGTTCTACCCCTACAATAATATCATCCTCGAGCGGAATAATTATTAATTGCTCGCTTGCTATGCGATCACCAGCATCCTTATAAAGGTCCATCATCGTCATTGTTCGTACTTTTTCCATGTAAACGTTCCCATGATATTTAGTACGGGATAGACTCCTGACCTCTTTCAGCTTGGGGAAATGATGCGGTGTGCTACCTTTCACAACCTACATGTGGCTAACTAAATTAAGTTGCTCTTTCAATGATGAGGCGATAGTAGAACTTAAAATATAAAGAGAGTTGATTAAATACCTCATCAAGTTGTTGTTTTGACAAGGTAGTAGAAAGATTATTGTCTATCGAGTTAGACTTATCCATGTTTTTTGTTACCTACAAAACAAAAATATAACATATAAATTTCACTATTTATGAAGGTGATGAACAAAGACAAAAGGCTGGTTAAATTAGATGTATTTTTCTAACCCCGGCTACATTCTGTTGAATTTTTTGATCACGAGGCAGGAAAATGTGGATATTAGGCCATTGGACAAAACAGTTAACCGCATCTGCCAGAATTAGAAGTTCGTCACGGACTGGGACGGGCAGTTTACGTGTTTCACAGCCCTTCGCGACTACCGTTATCTCCACTTTTGCATGATTCGGCAAGAGTGGTACGCCATGAAGCAAGATGGTTTCCGCTGAGTCATTCGGCTTTGGGTATATTACATAACCCCGGGCAACACGAACCACATCCTTGGATGAAGGGTCGGTGAGCATAACTACCCGCTTGTTTTTGGCCTGAAGATTACACATTATTTACTAAATACCAAAATATAATAGATATCATAAATGATCTATATTGAGTATATAATGTAAAGTAGTTACAAGTATTTATTGTTGGTGGGTAGGCTATTATACTTGAACATGTCCAGACCAGATTTAGCACTGACAGCATATACTAACTTCTTATATTCTACATACCTCCTTATTGTCACCCGTCTTCTCAGCCGGCTCCTCAAGTTGCGTCCCCTTTTCAGAGTTATTTACCTTATAAAATTAATTACCCAATCAAAGGCATGCAATGGCTGCTGGAAAGAACAAATGCAGAGGTTCAAAATGGTTAAGTCGTATTTACCTTATCGGCTTGAGGTATCAAAACCTCAGCAGCATTAGGTACCTCACCCGTCTCCTCAAGTTGCGTCACCTTTTCCGACTCATTTACCTAATAAAATAAACCAATCAAAGGCATGGCTGCTAGAAAGAACAAATGCAGAAAAAAAAATCATATTTACCTTATCGGCTTGAGGTATTAAAACCTCGACAGCAGTAGTTACCTCACCCATCTTCTCAGCCGTCTCCTCATGTATTGGCAAGGTAGTAGTGTCTGCCTCTTGACAAATCTGTTGCACTACCTCACCCTTTTTAATGACATCCTCCATCATCTTCAATTCTTCTTCGGAAGGCCTGCCTCCAGAATTCATCTTCAGTATCACGGAGGCCAATAACTGAACCTGCACGCCCAAAATGTAGAATCAGCATTTTGTTAAAACAATAACATGTGAATTTTAAATGACAATAACAAATGGTACCATGTCAGCCTTCCCCTTTGGTTTTCTTCTTCTTGTTCGAGCTTGTTGTCCCATAATATTTCGTGACTCCGACATGTAATGGGATGCCCCTCAATCGACCTGGATGCTCGGGACGGCCGATCGCTCTAGCAAGAACGTCGTCACGACCATTCAGAGTGAATTTTCCTTCCGCAACCTCCTTCAGAACATTCTCCTATAATATATTAAATAAACTTAATTTTATTTTTGTTACTAAAATAAATAGTTAGTTAGACATACAAGAATTGAACAATAAAGTTATTAAAAACCCGTCTTAATAAAAATAATACTTCCTCCATTCTCCTATAATGTTCCCATTTTATTAAAATATACCTCACATATATTCACAAAATGGGTACATCATATGAGAATGGAGGAAGTACTTACTATGTTGGCCAAGACTTCCTGATCATATTCGTTACATGTTCGGGATCCTTTAGGCGTGTGCCCTTCTTTATAAGTTACGTGCCGATTCAAGTCGGTCACACCTTTTGACACCTACACGTTAACTCAAAAATAATATATGTATACATGTATATCAAGTCCAAGTATGATTAAAAAAATCTAATATATAGATGCTACTTACGAGATTTTCTTCTATCAATCTGTAACCGCCTCGAGAACCATAATATACCCCCCGCTTCTGTTAGATGTTAGCACGATTTCTGGCGCTAACGCTCTTCAAATCATATAAAATCGCAAGTAGATGAGACAATTAGAAAATTATAGATACAAGTAGAGTTTTAGAAAAATGTAACCTGAAACTTTTAGAAAAATGTAACCTTAAGTAGAGTTTTACAAAAATGTAAACATATGACATGGATACTTAACCTTAAACTTTTCAGTAGCTCGTTTCGCCTTATAATTATCCCATTGTTGCTGAGTGATGTTGGGGTACTTTGTCGGTGGGCTCTTATGCATCTCCCCCGTCTCCTTGTCGACATACAAGTTTAATTTGGCAAGGTCACACCTCCACTGCCTTAAGACTGCCGCTGCCTTACGTAATAGATACTTATCATGGCAGTCGGGAATATCGAAAGCTTCCTGCATCATCATCATATATACTAATAAGCGGCTGTCTAATATCATCAATTTATACGAACCTTTATACGGCTTCCTGCCTTATGTAATAGTAACTTCTGCAAAATAAAATGGTGTTTAGCTAAAGATATTATCATACCTTTATACGGTTCAAGAGTAACTTTTGCAATGCAGGATTTATATTCCTGAAATCATCTAAATCAATAGGCGCAAACTGTTTGGTTGTAACTCCAATCCAAGTGGATAAATGGCCAGCATTTGGACCAGTAGGAACACCTTTCACACTCCATTTTATTTCCATCGCCTTTTTTGCCGCTATAGCTGCAAGGGCTGCAGGGCACTTCGAAGCACCCCTCTCACCAGGCTTATCCCCCTTATCATTGTTTTCTACTCTTTTCCGTTTTTCACCCATGATAATCCTAAAACCCTAAGACCTTCAAAAGAAATGAAATAGTAACGGAACAGAGTCATGCATACAACGATTCTAAAACCCTAAGACCTTAAAATGAATGAAATAGTAACTGAACAAATAAAGAGTCATGAAGAGATTCTAAAACTCTATAAACTTAGAAAGGAATGATAAAGAGAACGATAAATAGAAAATGAAAACAAAAAGATGAACTTCAATCTTAAAACCCTAAAGACGAAACACAAAAATTACCTGATAAAGAAAATGAGAACAGGGTGATGATAAACAGAACGAGCAGGATGATGATCACGAGTACGGGGAGGATGATGATGATAATAAACAAAAAGATTTGTGTTGTAAACGAGGATGATTGTAAACGAGGAGGATGATGATGATGATAATGTACGTGTGGTTAATTTACTCTATAGGATTGTAAATTATTTTTTATTAAGAGAAACTAAAGGGTTTATTAAGAGAAACTATTGACAACGGTTATCCTACAAACCACCGTTGTTATAGAGTAATGACAACGGTTAAAGCACACCCGTTGTAGAAAGTAATAACACTAAGACAACGATTTATTTATTATGACCCGTTGTTGAAAGTAATAACAACGGTGGTATTCTAAAACACCGTTTTTATAGATTATGTATATTTTTTTTAATTTTTCAGATACGCGCGCGCGGTATTAAAATTTGAGGCACGAAATAAATTCATTAACTTTGCTCTAAATTAATTTATTTAACTTTGCTCTAAATTTACTTTAATTTATTTTACTTTGCTCTAAATTTTATATTATAGGCGTAAGTTACGTTTAATTATTAGCTCGGATCGGGTTTGGCCTGGGAATCAATTCTAATCGGGTTAGATTCGGCGGGTTTGTAATTAATAACTTTATCGATCGGGTTAGTTATTATTATTAGTTTGGTTCGGGTCGGAGCGAGGGTCCTTTCGGCTTTCGTGTCTGTTTCGGGAATGATTATAATTGGGCGGGTCGTCGATAATTTCCGGGTTAAGCGGATGTGATATATATATATCGAGTCTAGTGATTCTCGAATCGGGTCATTTTCTTTTGAATTAAGAACCTGGTTATTATAATCATGCATCACTAGTTAACCTGAAACTGATCGGGTGGCCAGTTACGGATCGGGCAATCCACTATCTAGAGCTAGTAGCTACGTACTTCGGGTCGATCGCTTTTGGGTCGGGGGCACGTGTCATTAACCTCGTATATATGTACTACTTTGCAATAATATTGATGATAATATTGATGATATATATATATATAATAATTAATGATGATGACTTCCGGATCATTAACCTCGTACTACATTGCAATAATAACAGATTCATCAATGCACATGCAAGTATTATATATACACGTCAATGTTTCCCAAATTAAATAATGATATATATATATATATATATATATGGGGTCGATCGACTTCGTTCAAGTACGCTAAAAGGGACGGATATATTGACGATGCATATATATATATGCTCAAATTAATTAAAAAGGACGGTTTATTGCTTTTTTACCACCTATATATAATATATATATTATTGTGTATGTATGTACATACGTTTTATCAACAAATAAATGGTTAATAATAATAGGCCGGCCATATTCCGATCAGGTTAGATTCGTAGGGTATGTAACTTTACCGGGTTAGTTTAATTGGGTGAGGGAGCAGCGAGTGAGGGCCGTGTCCTTTCGGCTTTCGTGTATGTTTATTCGTGTGTCTGTTCATTTAATTTAATTTAATTCGATCATTTAAATGTTAATATATATGCTAGCGGATGAGGTTATATATATATCGAGTCGTCGGGCCGTTTTTGCATCACAAACCTGAAACTGTCCGACCCAAAATTAATTAGCTACTATCGGGTTATTTAATTTAATTCGATAGAAATCTTTATTTATTATCCGCGTGATGATTATTAAGTATCATTTTCGGGTCGGATCACTTTTAATTATTAAGTATCATTATTAGTATACGTGTGTTACTTCAAAATAACCCTAACCCTAAACCCTAAACCCTAAACCCTAAACCCTAAACCCTAAACCCTAAACCCTAAACCCTAAACCCTAAACCCTAAACCCTTTTTTATATACATCTATATATATATATATAGTAGATTATCGCTATTGATCAAACATCAAAATATTGAACATCAATTCAAACACTTTAAACAACATTCTTTCTCATTGATTTCATTTGGAATAACCTAGATTTTATATTAAAGTACATTACATTCATCCGACATCAAATATATAAAGATGTTAAATAATCCGGAACAATTCCGGTTAAGAGTAAAAAGCTTTTCTCACACTGCCACCAACAATCCGGAACAATATTGATGATACTGATGACTTCCGGATCATTAACCTCGTATTTTGCAATAACAGATTCAATGCTTGTAAGTACACGTCTTGCATGTGGAGATAAGGTAGGACGGGTACAGCTCAACATATCTCTTGCGGCATCCAACCTCCGAGTATAAGGCCGACGTGGGTAGCCAGAGGACGATGATGATGACGACGCTTGGTTGACAAGTCGGACTGCTTCACGCCTCTTAATCCAATAATCCCTTCGATGTTCAATGGATCCTTTAATCAATGGGTGATGATCAGCGGGAATTACGGCAAGAGCCTCCTCCTCACCTGCAATCAAATTTGTAAGGGTCGTCTCATCGTTGGGAATGTTAACTGCTGCCATTGATGATGTTAATTTTTGGAGTAATTAATTAGGGTTATGTAATATTTAAAGGAAGGGTTTTGAGGCTGTATTTATAGAGGGGTTATGCTGCCATTGATGATGTTCAATGGATGCTTTAATCAATGCTGGTTCTGCTGTTTTTTATTCACGGGTTTGGACTGCAATATCTTTTAATTAAAAATAATAATATTGAGCAATAACAACGGGTATTGGTTAAAAACCCGTTATTACTTTCCACAACGGTTTTCGTGACCACAACCATTGTGATAGAGTAATGACATCGGTTCATCATAGCCGTTGTGATAGAGAAATAACAACGGTTATTGGTTAAAAACCCGTTGTTATTACTAAACACAACGGGCCTTTGTTTATAACCGTTGTGGACAGTTACTGCATATTGCAGTAAGTGCATTGACTACATAGGAAATGTAACGTACTGCATATTCACACATTTACTCAATCAATATCGTACTGCATGCATGTGAATGTATAGTCGTTTTGGGATTTGTAAATGCATGTGAATCAATGCCTTCATGTGAACCAATGCATGCATGTGAATAAATAACTCCAATAAATAATTCTCTATAAATACAGCCTCAATACAAGCAGGTTATCAACCACATACAAAATTCCCAACTCTAATCAATAACATATTTGCTAAACCATACAAAATTTCCCAGTTTCAATACTAACATCAACCATACAAAATGTCTGGAACTATTACTAAACCATATGCTTGCATCATGAAAGAAATGCCTTCTCATATTGTGGGTGGCTACGTTGTGTGTAAAAGCTACAAAAAACTCCGTGATACGCTTATTCGAAATGGCTACTTAATCAGGAAGATGTGGCCAAATTATCATCGCAGGTACTTTACAGGGGAACTCGTTTTCGAGTTTGGGATGTCGGATGCTCATCGTGCGTCCGCATTCAAACTGGCAAGAATGTTTGACAAGGCCGGGCATGGGCGAAAAGATTTTATTGAGAGCACGGACCACCAGCCTGGGCCATATCTATGGGTGGCTTCCGAACATGACCGTCACCGTTGGCCAAATGGGGTCGAACTCGTTGAAGTGACCCAGGTAGAGCAGTGGGAAGGGTTGGCTCTGGCCGAGGCTGACTCGATTGATGCATATGCTCTAGCGGTGGCAGCTATCCGGGAGATTTACCCGGACTCAATTTAGTTTGTTGTTGTTGTTGTTGTTTGGTTGTAGTTGTTTGTTGTTGTTTTGGCGCCATTTGTGTGTGGCGCCGTTTGAACTTATTATTTAATAATATTAATGTTGATACGTTAATTTGTTTTTTGACTTAAGTTTAGAAGTAATTAAACTAATTCAATTCAAAGCTATTCAATCGATAACGCAAAATTAGAATTGAATGACATTCAGGAAATGACATTCAGGAAATGACATTAACAAATTTGCTAATAAACGACATTGAATTGGTGAAAATAATAAACGACATTCAGGAAATGACATTCACAAATTCACAAATTCAATAAATAGTTCACAAATTCACAAATTCAAAAATAATAAGGGAGATGATGACAGAAAAATGATCGCTTTGTGATAGAGTTTTTGTGTTGCAGTACAGTCGTATTATTAGTGTTGTGTGTTTTCTATCTACAAATATTGACAACGGTTATCATAAACAAACCGTTGTGATAGAGTAATGACTACGGTCATAGTAGTCTATCCGTTGTAATTAGTAAACACTATGACAACGGTTTGTGGTTAATAACCGTTGTGATAATCAATAACAACGGGTATATTTACAACAACCGTTGTTGTTGCTTACCTTTTTTTTTTTTAATTATAATTAGAGACAGCAATATCATAAGCACTATACACTGCAATAATAATCAGCAGAAACCAAAAAAGACATCAATATCATAAGCAGTATACACTGAATGACCAAAAGCTAAATAATTTGGGAATGTTCAACAATGACCAAAGCTAACAAAAACTAAAGACAATACACTGAATGACTACACATCTTGAACTTGAATTGCTAATACCTCACATCAGAAAGATAGTAATTTAAAAAAATAACAGAAACGAACAGAAACAAAAAAAAACAAATATATAAGCTAATACCTCACATTATTAACCGCCTCAGGATCGGGGACGTTTCTTGCCCGACATAGTTTCTTCGTTAACCCAAATACCTTCACCATGATCATCACGCATATAGATGCTTTCAATGTTATCATGATCATTGTCAACATTGTCGAAATAAGATACAGTGGAAGAGTGATCCATTCCCTCAAACACGACATCCTGATCATTATCCCCACCATTATCGGGTGCACCCCGTCTACTCCTTATAGATAGTACAACAGACCACTTCTTATCCATAGGATCGGTGATATAGAACACTTGTTTAGCTTTGGATGCCATTATGAAAGGATCATCCTTATTATTGCCAACCTTATCCAAATTGACCAACGTAAATCCCATTTTATCCTTTCGAACACAATTGTTGTTGTTATCAACCCAGTTACATCGAAACAGAGGTATTGTGCAATCAATGTAATCTAATACCAATATTTCTTGAATAACACCATAATAAAGGCATTTTCCCCAAATAGGGTTTTTATCTTTTGAAGTAGCAAAGTGCATTGCCTCAAATTCATAACTCACACCACTATTTTGCATTGTGCTCAACTCATCTTGCTCGCGGGTGTAAAAAGTATAACCATTAATAGCAAAATCGCTGAAAAAAGTGGCCCTGCCATTTGGACCTAAACCAAGACGTAGTAACCTAGGAGAGATGTCATCACCATACAAATTCTTATACTCCAAGACAATATTCCTAAACCACTCTCCGAACGTCTTCTTATGCTCGTTTGCAATCCACATCTCGCTCTTGTTTAGGTGATCGTATTTGAGCTCATCTTTGTGTTGTTGAATATAAGGTTGCACCTCATCTTCGTTGTTTAGCACATACGTATGTGCTAAATGTAACATGTCACGTGCCACAATTTTTTCAACCCGGCCCCTAATACCTTTCCCGGTCATCCAGTCACTATGACGATTCTTTGGAACGCCAATTAACTCCTCAGGGGAGAGATGAGCGTAACAATATGCAAGAGCTTCGTCTAATATAGCACGTTCAGTAATACAACCTTCTGGACGATACCGATTAGATGTATAGTCCTTGTAGACTTTCATCAATCTTTCGAAAGGATACTGGTATCTCAAGTACACGGGCCCAAGATACAAAATCTCCCTAACCAAGTGAGTGGTCAGGTGAATCATGATAGTGAAGAAAGAGGGTGGAAAATACATTTCAAAATGACAAAGAGAGGTGACAACAAGGTCCTGTAATGAATCCACATCATCGGGATCGATGACTTTATCGCATATGGACTGGAAGAAGAGACAGAATCTGGTAATGGCATATCGTACCTTTTCAGGTAAAATGGAGCGAATAGCCACGGATAGTAATTGTTGCATCAAAGTGTGGCAATCATGTGACTTTAACCCGGTGAGTTTTAGATCTTGCATCGACACAAGGCTTTTGATGTTGGACGAATACCCATGTGGCACTTTAATTCCATTCAAGCATGCACAAAACTCTTTTTTCTCATTCCGTGAAAGGGTATAAGCTGCTGGCGGTAAAAATGTACCATTACCTCTCTTCTGTGGTGCCAAATCTAGCCTAATACCCATCATTTGCATATCTTCCCTAGCTGCGGCGTTATCCTTTGTTTTACCGGGAACATTCAGGAGGGTATTGATAATATTATCACAGACATTTTTCTCAATGTGCATGAAATCGAGGCAACGCCTGACCTCCAGGTCAGGCCAATATGGAAGTTTATCAAAAAATATGGATCTTTTCTTATACCCACGAGTAGACAATTTAGAGCCGTTCTTCTTCCCATATTTTATCTCAATATGCTTTACTTTCTGATAAACTTCATGCCCACTCAAAATTCTAGGAAGTTGACGATGTTCTTGACGTCCATTAAATGCTTTCTGCTGCTTGCGATAACAATGGTCAGGATCCAAGCCCCTCCTATTTCCCAAATACACATACTTATGAGAACACTTCAAGTATTCAGACTCGATATCCTCCCCACACATTGGACATGCCTCTTTCCCATGCA